>CAMRHE010001070.1:0-137500 GCA_947044405.1 Leptodactylus fallax
CCAAACCGGTCAGGGTTAAAATGGCCGCCCGCCACGTGGAGAGAGGGGAGACCGCCGTCCGGGTGCCAGCAGGACCAGCGGCCCCAGCGGTGCCTGCACAGCCCAGGCCGGCCCACGAGCGCAGCCCCAGAACGGCAGCTCCACCCCAGCTCCAGGCCACAGCAGCGCGGGACAGAGCGGCTCCGGCAGCGGCGGTGGGAGTGTATGGCCGCCGGCCACGTGTAGCGATCACCGACTACTACCCAACGGAGAAGGACACCGGCAGAACGGGAGCTCTGGAACCAGGAGGAGGGCCTCAGAAGTGCGTTCCAGCGGACAGCGAACCCGGGCACCGGTAAGCAAGGATGGATTTCAGGATGGATGAGCGGCTCTAGCCGGAGCTCCGCTCACATGCGACCGTCCATGTCGCGCGCTAGCCACGCCCCCCACTGATACATTGTTACAATGTGTTTGCGCAAGTAAAAATAGTCAGGAGATTTGTGCTTGGGGCGCGTTCACACGGAGGATTGTCTGCACTGGATACAGTTGTAACAAATCCTCAGCTGTGAGATGTTTGATCTCCGCACATATATATAATTTTTGTATGCGGTGTGAATAATTCCTCGAGATTTCCTTAATGGATGTGCCCCGACGCGTCCCGCCTCTGGCTCCAGATGTGTCAGTGCGTCGTAATGATCAGTCATCCGGGATCGGGCGCCGAACCACAAAACACAACCTGCAAGGAATCCGACCGTCCCTGAGCGGACCTGACAACCGCAGCCCTACAAGGGTGTGCGGTGGATGGAGACGTCTCCGCGCTGCGTCCAGAGCAGGGAAATCTATAAGGTCGTCTTTGTAGACTGGTCTGATGACGTCATGTGTCAGGGGGTTAATTGATTTTTAATTTTTTTTTATTATTTTTTTATTTTTTTGCCTCTCCCCTCGGAGGTCGCACTTGTCACCTCCAGCACATCAGGAACCCTTACTGCGCCCACTGGTCTGTGTTTATATCTGGCATTGGCAGTGGCGGTGTAGACCGTCCTTGTCCGCGACTGTCCGATAATCCAGAATATCTGATCCCATCAGCATAAACGGTGCTCGATTAAGGGTTAATGGGATTTCTCTCTATAGGAATCTCCGCTCAGTCCCAGGGCATCAGCAGAACAATCTGCTTTATGTAATGACGCCGCTCCCCGCGCCAACCGGTCCTACATCGCACTTAACCTTTCCTGCCCTGAGCTGCTAAAGGAGCGAGCGCGCGGAGACGTTTCCTATTGATTTTCTGATTGTTTCACCTTGGAGATTCAAGCTGTGGCCGTCATAAGAGCGACCCTTCACAGCCAGCGAGCGAGTTATTTAATACGACGCCAAATTTATCAGCGCGATCCGTTATATAGTAAAATATTGCAACTTATTGGATTCCTCCTTCCTTACGTCATGGATGTCTTATTTTCCACAAATAAATGGCGCTTGTCCGTAACGCATTACGATATACAGTCATATGAAAAAGTTTGGGCACCCCTATTAATCTTAATCATTTTTAGTTCTAAATATTTGGGTGTTTGCAACAGCCATTTCAATTTGATATATCTAATAACTGATGGACACAGTAATATTTCAGGATTGAAATGAGGTTTATTGTACTAACAGAAAATGTGCAATATGCATTAAACCAAAATTTGACCGGTGCAAAAGTATGGGCACCTCAACAGAAAAGTGACATTAATATTTAGTAGATCCTCCTTTTGCAAAAATAACAGCCTGTAGTCGCTTCCTGTAGCTTTTAATCAGTTCCTGGATCCTGGATGAAGGTATTTTTGACCATTCCTCTTTACAAAACAATTCCAGTTGAGTTAAGTTTGATGGTCGCCGAGCATGGACAGCCCGCTTCACATTATCCCACAGATGTTCAATGATATTCAGGTCTGGGGACTGGGATGGCCATTCCAGAACATTGTAATTGTTCCTCTGCATGAATGCCTGAGTAGATTTGGAGCTGTGTTTTGGATCATTGTCTTGCTGAAATATCCATCCCCGGTGTAACTTCAAATTCGTCACTGATTCTTGTACATTATTCTCAAGAATCTGCTGATACTGAGTTGAATCCATGCGACCCTCAACTTTAACAAGATTCCCGGTGCCGCCATTGGCCACACAGCCCCCAAAGCATGATGGAACCTCCACCAAATTTTACAGTGGGTAGCAAGTGTTTTTCTTGGAATGCTGTGTTTTTTTGACGCCATGCATAACGTCTTTTTGTATGACCAAACAACTCAATCTTTGTTTCATCAGTCCACAGGACCATCTTCCAAAATGAAGGTGGCTTGTCCAAATGTGCTTTTGCATACCTCAGGCGACTCTGTTTGTGGCGTGCTTTCAGAAACGGCTTCTTTCGCATCACTCTCCCATACAGCTTCTCCTTGTGCAAAGTGTGCTGTATTGTTGACCGATGCACAGTGACACCATCTGCAGCAAGATGATGCTGCAGCTCTTTGGAGGTGGTCTGTGGATTGTCCTTGACTGTTCTCACCATTCTTCTTCTCTGCCTTTCTGATATTTTTCTTGGCCTGCCACTTCTGGGCTTAACAAGAACTGTCCCTGTGGTCTTCCATTTCCTTACTATGTTCCTCACAGTGGAAACTGACAGGTTAAATCTCTGAGACAACTTTTTGTATCCTTCCCCTGAACAACTATGTTGAACAATCTTTGTTTTCAGATCATTTGAGAGTTGTTTTGAGGAGCCCATGATGCCACTCTTCAGAGGAGATTCAAATAGGAGAACAACTTGCAATTGGCCACCTTAAATACTTTTTCTCATGATTGGATACACCTGGCTATGAAGTTCAAAGCTCAGTGAGGTTACAAAACCAATTTTGTGCTTCAGTAAGTCAGTAAAAAGTAGTTAGGAGTATTCAAATCAATAAAATGATAAGGGTACCCAAATTTTTGCACCTGTCAAATTTTGGTTTAATGCATATTGCACATTTTCTGTTAGTACAATAAACCTCATTTCAATCCTGAAATATTACTGTGTCCATCAGTTATTAGATATATCAAATTGAAATGGCTGTTGCAAACACCCAAATATTTAGAACTAAAAATGATTAAGATTAATAGGGGTGCCCAAACTTTTTCATATGACTGTATGTATATATATATATATATATATATATATATATATATATGTAACTTTTCCTCCTCCGTCCGGGATCTGTCTCTATACACAGTAATTTATTGCACCCATGTTTCACTATAATACATTTGGTTTTGGGCTTGCCATGTTTCTCTGCCCCTTTTCTGTCCTTAATTCTCACTGGTTGCTATGGACACACTGCCTGACAACGCTACTAAGACTCATGGTTGTTACATTGTATCCACAGCAACCAGACTGTCAGATCTGACTCTGCCCACTGACTATTGTTTTAGTCTTCAGCACATGGACAGATCACGTCTTGGGGCACGGCTACTCTGGCTGCACAGAACTAAGCAATTGCATTGTGACGTCACAAGTACTGATTGTGACATCACAACTACTGCAGATAATCCTGACTTTGTGGATTTTACATTGCAAGCTGCTTTTCCAGCGTAATCGAAGTCGTTTGCAGCTCACCGGCACCATGGCAACTAATCTACGGCTAGGGCTACACAGCGACGTGTGTTGCTTGACACAAAATTCACCTATGACATCACACTGAAGTCCTATGACATCACACAGAGTCACAGAAAAACCAGACCTGTGATATTTTGTTTGCAAGTCGCTTGCAACTTTTTTACCATAGACCTCGGAAGTTGCATGAGACTGTGACTGATGTGTAACGTGTCGGTGACGACTCTTCTAAGTCGCACAAATGTCTGTCATGTGACTTCTGTGAGACTTTGTCACCGTGTAACCCTAACAAGTCTTAAGGCTGGGGCTACATGACAGACATTATAATTCATCTGTCGGGTTGTCCTATGAATTGTGACATTCGCTGAAAACCCAAATCTGCCGGATTTGGTCGCAGGCAACTTTTCTTAAGAAAGACCATAGACCTCAGTGGAGGTTACAGCCCAATCCCTAAAAAGTCACGTGACAGTCAATCGCACAACTGTCTTAATCTTGTGACTTGTCTGCAACTTTGTGTCACACGCCACACGTCGCCGTGTAGCCTTAGCCTAAAGAGGACTTTGCAAATCCTAAATTGTGCATGACCTGCCCAGTTGCCCCCTAAAAATGCAGCTGCAGAATTTGGGAGTAACTCTAAGGGCAATCTATGGGAATTCTATTGGAGATGGCTTTCCAGTCGCATGGCTAGCATCTCCCTAATATTGACTCCCTCGACTCCACTCTGAGCAGGGCAAGCAGCAGACCCCCCCCCCCCCCCCCCCGGACCTCCATAACCGGATGACCTGGGGGCAGTGGGGTTTGGGGGGTCCCTTGTGTGTATTATGGAGCTGGCTGTGACATGGGAGGGAGGGAGGATCTGGAGAATGTGCCCCAGCCTGCTATAAATAAGTGAACCCCTCCAGTGTCTATAAATTTTTGCAGCTAATGGAGGTAATGGCCGGGTCAGGTGGATGCAGGGGGAGGAGGGGGGATAGTGTATCAGGGGGATTGTCTTCAGGGTCCATCTGTCTCGGACCCTCTCACAGCTGACTCACAGGAAATGTAGCTTGCAGTCGGCGCCCCTCCCCTCCTCACCCTCTCCCTGGCAGCGGAGTACACGAACAATAAGGTGCCATGAACTTCAGGCTGAGACGTTCTCTGCCTTGTGCTCCGTCCTGAGCTCCTGATCTGGGGGGGCCGCTCCCCTCACCCCCGACTTTCCTGCACCCTCTCATCCGGACCATGCTGATTTAGTCGCCGGTGTTCACCACACCCTCCAATTTTTCTTTGTGTGAAGAAGGGGCTGAAGGGTTTCAAGATGGTCCAGCGGTTCAGCCTGAGGCGGCAGCTGTCTAAGGTGGGTACAGGGCAGGGCGCTGCGTGCTGTGCAAGGGGGCGCACACCGCTCATACTGGCCCAGGTTATGGGGATTTCTTATTTTTTTTTTGTGTTTTTGAGGATCGCTATTTTATGTATTGTGACCATATTTGTGTTTCTCTCCCTTGTCACATCTCTGGCGGGTTTTTTTTTTTTTTTTTTACTTGTATTTTTGTATTTTCCTCTTAAAAATGCAGCCATAACTTATAATCCTTGGGTCGTCCTCTGTTCATCCCTTGCTGGATGACCACTAATATTGGCGCTGATACACTTACAGGGGTCGCCACCCAGCTTTTCTAGTACACCAAAAGGACAAACCTATGTAGTGCATCACTTTGCCATTCTGGAGTTTAGAAAAGCTGGGTGGCTACTGCAATAAGAGCCGTAAAGTTGAATGTATTGGTCATTATTTAACTTTCCTAGCGCACCAAAATCTACATAGTGTCACTACCGTTCTGGAATCTAGGAAAGCTAGGTGGCTATAGCACTCAGAACGGCAAAGGTGTCTAGATTGGTTGTCACCCAGCTTTCTTGGAGAACTGCAAATACATGTTCATAGTCGTGCTGTATTAATGGAGAAGGGGATGAACTACTGGAGAGCTAGGTCAGGTGGCCATTCAGGAGTCAGAGAAAGCTGAGTGCAAGCTTTAATAGCAGTCATATTTGTTATCACCCAGCTTTCCTGGGCTCTGGTAAATAGTAATAATTTCTAGTTGTTCTGTGCAGCTGGTGACGGGGGATGTATTACTGGGTAATAAAGTAGAGTTGCCACTCAGGAGTCAAAGCAAGCTGGATGTGAGCAGGAATAGCAGTCATGAGAGTTGCAGCCCAGCTTTCCCAGTCTCCTTTAGGTAGTAAATGTGGTCAGGGTGGTCATTCAGGAATCTTAGAAAGCTGAGTGTGAGCTGTAATGGCAGCCACATTGGTTGTCACCCAGCTTTGCCAGATTAGTATGGACAGTAAACCTTACTAGTGGATCTTTATTGCTGTAGTGTAGGCGTGGGTTTACTATTGGACATTTAGGAGTGAAAGAAAGCTGGGTGATAGAAGTGATATATTCTGTCACCCAGCTTTCCCATAAACATATCTTCTTAAGAAATGGATTGGAAAATTGGAGCGTTTGATAGAAGATGGTGACGTTGGGGGGGGGGGGGAGACTTGTGCCTGAGGACCGTCTGATATCAGCTGGGCATCTGTCACAGTAGCAGCGGAGTTCCTGCTTTGTCAGATGCCAGGAATGTTCCCCGGGCCCTGCCCAGTTCCTTCAGCAGCGGTGGAGATCATCCGGCTTCCTGCCCATAGATGAGACGAGGTGCAGGAAAACTTCTCTCCTTTGTAGCTTGGTTTTACTCTGTGCTTTCCTGCCATGCTGTATGATGGTAGAGACTGGTCAGGCACATTCCCTGCTCCGTCACCTACTCCAGCCCTTTTTATGGGGTGTCTAGTACTTTTTGGCCATGTTGTATGATATTGCTCACTGGTTGGGCACATTCCCTGTTCCAGCCCTTCCTATGGGGTGTTCAGTGCTCTATCATCCTGTGTGTGGCTCCTTCTTGCTGTCCTCGGGGCTCTATCATCCTGTGTGTGGCTCCTTCTTACCGTCCTCGGTGCTCTCTCATCCTGTGTGTGGCTCCTTCTTAGTGTCCTCGGTGCTCTTCACTCCTGTGTGTGGCTCCTTCTTAGTGTCCTCAGTGCTCTATCATCCTGTGTGTGGCTCCTTCTTACCGTCCTTGGTGCTCTATCGTCCTGTGTGTGGCTCCTTCTTAGTGTCCTCAGTGCTCTATCATCCTGTGTGTGGCTCCTTCTTAGTGTCCTCGGTGCTCTCTCATCCTGTGTGTGGCTCCTTCTTAGTGTCCTCAGTGCTCTATCATCCTGTGTGTAGCTCCTTCTTGCCGTCCTCGGTACTCTATCATCCTGTGTGTGGCTCCTTAGTGTCCTCGGTGCTCTTTACTCCTGTGTGTGGCTCCTTCTTAGTGTCCTCGGTGCTCTTCACTCCTGTGTGTGGCTCCTTCTTAGTGTCCTCGGAGCTTTATCATCCTGTGTGTGGCTCCTTCTTAGTGTCCTCGGTGCTCTCTCATCCTGTGTGTGGCTCCTTCTTGCCGTCCTCGGAGCTCTATCATCCTGTGTGTGGCTCCTTCTTAGTGTCCTCGGAGCTCTATCATCCTGTGTGTGGCTCCTTCTTGCCGTCCTCGGAGCTCTATCATCCTGTGTGTGGCTCCTTCTTGCCGTCCTCGGAGCTCTATCATCCTGTGTGTGGCTCCTTCTTAGTGTCCTCGGAGCTCTATCATCCTGTGTGTGGCTCCTTCTTACCGTCCTTGGTGCTCTTCACTCCTGTGTGTGGCTCCTTCTTGCCGTCCTCGGAGCTCTATCATCCTGTGTGTGGCTCCTTCTTACCGTCCTCCGAGCTCTATCATCCTGTGTGTGGCTCCTTCTTAGTGTCCTCGGAGCTCTATCATCCTGTGTGTGGCTCCTTCTTGCCGTCCTCGGAGCTCTATCATCCTGTGTGTGGCTCCTTCTTGCCGTCCTCGGAGCTCTATCATCCTGTGTGTGGCTCCTTCTTAGTGTCCTCGGAGCTCTATCATCCTGTGTGTGGCTCCTTCTTGCCGTCCTCGGAGCTCTATCATCCTGTGTGTGGCTCCTTCTTACCGTCCTTGGTGCTCTTCACTCCTGTGTGTGGCTCCTTCTTGCCGTCCTCGGAGCTCTATCATCCTGTGTGTGGCTCCTTCTTGCCGTCCTTGGTGCTCTTCACTCCTGTGTGTGGCTCCTTCTTGCCGTCCTCGGAGCTCTATCATCCTGTGTGTGGCTCCTTCTTGCCGTCCTCGGAGCTCTATCATCCTGTGTGTGGCTCCTTCTTGCCGTCCTCGGAGCTCTATCATCCTGTGTGTGGCTCCTTCTTGCCGTCCTCGGAGCTCTATCATCCTGTGTGTGGCTCCTTCTTACCGTCCTTGGTGCTCTTCACTCCTGTGTGTGGCTCCTTCTTGCTGTCCTCGGGGCTCTATCATCCTGTGTGTGGCTCCTTCTTGCTGTCCTCGGAGCTCTATCATCCTGTGTGTGGCTCCTTCTTACCGTCCTCGGTGCTCTCTCATCCTGTGTGTGGCTCCTTCTTGCCGTCCTCGGAGCTCTATCATCCTGTGTGTGGCTCCTTCTTACCGTCCTTGGTGCTCTTCACTCCTGTGTGTGGCTCCTTCTTGCCGTCCTCGGAGCTCTATCATCCTGTGTGTGGCTCCTTCTTACCGTCCTTGGTGCTCTTCACTCCTGTGTGTGGCTCCTTCTTGCTGTCCTCGGGGCTCTATCATCCTGTGTGTGGCTCCTTCTTGCTGTCCTCGGAGCTCTATCATCCTGTGTGTGGCTCCTTCTTACCGTCCTCGGTGCTCTCTCATCCTGTGTGTGGCTCCTTCTTGCCGTCCTCGGAGCTCTATCATCCTGTGTGTGGCTCCTTCTTGCCGTCCTCGGAGCTCTATCATCCTGTGTGTGGCTCCTTCTTACCGTCCTCGGAGCTCTATCATCCTGTGTGTGGCTCCTTCTTAGTGTCCTCGGAGCTCTATCATCCTGTGTGTGGCTCCTTCTTGCCGTCCTCGGAGCTCTATCATCCTGTGTGTGGCTCCTTCTTGCCGTCCTCGGAGCTCTATCATCCTGTGTGTGGCTCCTTCTTACCGTCCTTGGTGCTCTTTACTCCTGGTGCTGTTTTGGGGGTCTCCTCTACATTCTGTATTTTCCGCTCATCCCTTCTTATACACCATTGGGTAAACCTGATGCTGCGCAGACAATATGGATTGAGCAGAACTTTGCGGTGGTAGAGCTACTGCGCTAGCAAATCTTCCTAGTTGTGCTGCATTGCTGGAGAAGGGGATTCACTGCTGTATGACTAGGTAGAGCAGCCATTCAGAAGTCCTAAAAAGTTGGGTGTGAGCTGTGATGGCAGCCGCATTCATTGTCGCCCAGCTTTCATGGACTCCCTTTAAAAAGAACCTGTCGCCTCTCCTGATCTGTTTTAGTAAAGAGTTAAATATCCCATCAATGAACCATCCTTAGAACTCTGCATTGTGCCTTTCCTCTGTTATCCCTCCTGGAAATCTGTAAATGAATTAAGAACTGGGTGACGGCATCTCTATACACACTGTCCCTGTCCTGACTAGTTCTGGTTGTAGGGACGCATCCATTGCACTAGGGAGATGTAATGACCACTTCCAGGAGGAATAACAGAGGAAAGGCACAATGCAGAAAAGCAGCACCAGAACTGTTATTTCATGGCTTATATAAGAGAACTGACAGTCCACTATAAGGAGAAAACTACTTGGCGGCTCAGCTATATGGAGTTGGCCTTTCAGGAGTCAGGAAAGCTGGGTGACTACTTTTAGGGGAGCCGTAAGTGCTGGTCATATGGCTGCTTTTGTATATGAGACCATGCCAAAAAGTGGGAGATGGTTTTTAGGGGAATATCTAGTGGGACAGCCCTTGTGCATGTGGATGGGGGTCTCTTACTTGGGGGCCCCTCCTTGATTCACCACTAAAGGTTGCCTTAATACCCCATGTCAGCTGACGGCCAGCAGCTCCTCATTTTGATTCCTCCCAAATTCATGAGCTATTCCCTAATTATCCGCTGGTCGGGCCCCTGTATATGGCGCCGCTCTCCGTGCGTCACTTTCTCAGCCTTGTGTCCCCTCCCCCCACTATAAACCTCGTCCTGCTGTAATTAAAGCAGAAAGTGATCAGGACGTCTCCAGCCGGGATAATGACATTTTCATTAAGTAACTGATCTCTTCCACCAAGCCGTCAGTAAGCCTGGACTTAGCACCATGATGAAGCCGACACCGCCCTGCGCCTCGTCCGATGGTGATATTCTGGGGCAGGGGCTGCAAATTGTGGAAAGTCACAAATGAGGAGCTTGTATGGAAGGTTTATTTCTTATTTTTTCCTTTTTGAGCAAAAAAAATAAATATTGGAAACAGTCAACAAGCAGGCTAGAGACTGGTGATGGGTGTCATTATGGCTTGTGTGCGTGTCCGGGCGGCTCAGCTAATGTGTATATATGGGGTGCACATCGTGGGGGCAAATAACCTGAATACATTCTAGTACCAGGGGATAAGTGTCTGGCGGCGGCTGCTTGCCTCCTGTCAGCTGAGCATGCATGTCTGTGCACAGTGTTTCACTTCTACAGAGCAGCTGTTTGTGCTCCAGAGCTGCTCTTCCACTGCCAGCCTATAAGGACCAATCTCTGGCAGCTCTCCCCTCTGTACAGGTCACCCCCTCTGCCTCCAATATCTACTTGGACACAAGGGGGCGATACCTTTACACTAATAACATCCACATGACAGCCCACATGTAACCTAGTGGTGCAGACATGTGTACAGATCACCTGGAACTGGAAGTCCAATTGAAGTCTGAGATGGAAGGTCTTGAATGTTGTTTGTAGTCCTGGCCCTTTAAGATGTCAGTGTAGCTCAGGCAGGACTATAATCATGAGTTGTGTTTCTGCTGCAATGTGTCGGCTCAGGAGGTGAAGCCCTAAATCTCATGATCAGGTATTTTTGGCTGAACGCTCCCAGGAGTGATTGAAGCTGCTCACATAACCCGAGACCAAGATTCGCCGAGCGCATCTCGTAATGTTCTGCGCTTTTTACGACCAGGAGACGGTTTTAGCATTTTTTTTTTTTTTTTTTTTTTGCTTGGACTTAGGTTTTCAAGAATCTTTCCTGGAGGGGTCTCCATTCTGCTTCCTAACTGAGGACTGCACTTAAAGGACCCTGCCCCTAAAGTCAGAAGCTTATAATGGTGCAGGGGTGTTATAAGAGGTGCAGCTACTACTCTGTATAGTCACAGCCGGCGCCTGCCGCAGGACAGTGGAAATATGGCTGCATTACAGGGGGGGGTTGTCTGCCAATGTGATGTCATCCATATCAGATTAGTGGGGGTCTGACACCTGACATCCCTGCTGATCAGCTGTTTAAAGAGGCCATGGTATTCAGACACTCCATACTAAGTACAGCGCCTCACATTGTATAGTGACTGGGCTCAGTATTGCAGCTCAGCAACAATGGCACTGGGATGTGGTTGTACCAATGAATGTGACCTCATCGGCACAGCCTCTTCAAGCACCTGATCAGCGGGGGTCCTGGATCTTGGATCCCTCCACATATTGATGGCCTATCCTAAGAAGTAACACATAACACTGGTGTATAGTAGGGCGCACAGCCTGACCATAGCCAAATAGCAGGGCGCCCGGCCCGACCGTGGCCAAATAGCAGGGCGCCCGGCCTGCAGGTATCCATGTAACCCCACACCATGCCTGCAGCCTGGCTTTTCAGTTCGTTGACTTCTCACCCCGGCCTGTCCTCATATGAAATTTTAGTTTTACATTTGCAGTTTTCAGACAAGTTGCATCATCGCACATCTGAACTTTCCCTCGGAGTTGCACTTTGTTTTATTGCACAAGGCTCCAGCGCCCCCGTGCCCCTTACCCTAGTCTTCATTTTTAAGAACTTTTTGAATTGCCCCCGTCTGTCTGATCATGAAGTTCTGTGCCATGTGGGAGAGATTTTACACCTCCTCCTTGGCAATGGTGTATCAGGGGAGTGAAGAAGAAACCTTATCCTATAGGTGAAGATCCTGGGCTCCTTGGCATTCTGCAGGGAAGACACCGAGCTATAGGTATGTAAGCTACAACTCCAGCCATTACAGGGTGAATGCTTTCTGCACCAATCAGGCTGTGTAGGGGCCTACAGTACCTTTATTGCCCCAAGCTGGCGCAACAATGCAGAGATAATGTCTTTATATTGATATGTAAGTGCAGCGGGGCGGGCTGAGCAGTGTGGGTGCTCTGGCTCTCCTAGCCATAGTTGACAGTTCACCAGACCGTGATGCTGCAGAGGGGCCCCCAGGTGTAGCAGCCATATTAAGGGCCCAGACACGGTCATGTGACATCGCCCTTAGATCTCCTCTAACATGCACAGGATCATTCTCAATGAAATTCTTCATCCACGTAAGAGCCGTGAAGCATTTTGCTCTACGACGCCCCCTACAGCCCCAGCCGGACAATCTGCATAGAAGTCCCCATTGTCCCCATCACCAGGGATTATGGGACGATGCGGTGGTGGGTGATACAGCGTGACACTATTGTCATGGCGGAGGTTGCGCTCGCCCTTCTTTACCATTCAGCACATTTTTATACTCCAGTCATCAATAGAAAGTGACCATTGTCCTCCAGAGCCCTGGCCTGTGAGGCTGGTGACACGGCCCGCTGCCGGGATTTAGGGAATTGCTTCCTTTATTCACACTGAGCAGCTTCTTGCAGGCCCCTGGGCGTCCTGGAGTGACCCTTTAGTCATGTGACCTTGTGGTGATGTCATCATTTGGTCAGTCCCTTCTTCCTTTTCGCTGGGTTCATGTACATCTTGCCCGCTCCTGGGTTGGTCACATGTGTCTGCAGCTCCAGATAACCAGTTGTTGTTCCCCTAATCGGCTGCCACCACCAACTCGGCTCTGCTTAATCTGTGAGACCAGCTCCTTCCTGCAGAGCAAAAACAGAGCAAAGTTCATGGGTGAAACTGGACCTGCGGCCCTGGGGTAAGAAGGGCGGCCGCAGACATATCTCTATCCATCTACTACGTCCGGGGCAGGCTGTAGGTGGAGATCCAACTGTTGCAAAACTACAACTCCCAGCATGCCCTGATGATTTGCTTTACTGGTTTCCAGTTGTGTCAGTGAACTGAATATAACAGCAGCAGCATCTCACCTGTTCTGATGGTTTGCTACAATGTATCAGTCTGGAATCCAGGGCGTTTATCTGACCAAGGATTTTATAGACTCGTTGCAATTGTAACAAACCCTCAGCCGTGAGATGGATGGTGTCTGGTCAGGATTTCAGGCACTGGAGTCACCCATAAAAGGTATATACCCATATATTTCAGGGTTCATCAGCCTTCCTGGCCCTAGCTGTTGGTAAACTACAACTCCCAGCCTGCACACTTACTTGGCTGTTCTTGGGACAGGTGTGCATACAGGCCAGGAGTATCTGTGTCCTTCAACCCTCCAGCTATGCGACTACAACTCCCAGCATGCACACGACTCTACTTGGCTGTTTTTGGAACTTCTGTAGAATGGAGCATGCTGGGAGTTGTAGTTACATCGCAGGTACGTCATTGGTTGCTGACCTCTGCCATACACATTAGGTTATTCTGGGGGGTGTGAGGTTGTCCTGAAGGCAGATGTTGGAATTCAGTGTGGCTGATACTTGTTGTACTCAAGCAGATAAGTCACAGCCACAGGAGGCTGGGTGGGCAGACTCCCCTTCGCCTATTGAAAACACATGCATGCTCAGCTGAGTGTGCATGTGAGTGGTGGGTTTTGGGAGGAATAGCTGTTGGTCACTGTATATACTATATATATAGATATATGTGTATAGATAGTGGTTGTTGCCATCAGAAGGTATTTTAACACTCTCATTGCCAGTACATGACCTCCTCCATGTGTATTATCGGCCCAGGGTAGCCGTCGCTCCTTTCCTGCCCACAGATGCAGAATGTGCTAATCTTAGCCGCCCGTTCTCCGCCGCACACCCGGCCGCTTATGTAAGTGGTTTACAGATATTATATTATTGCAGGAAGTGTTAGGGGGGGAGTTTTCAGTTTCTGCAGCCTCAGAGCCTGTGATAAGGACTCAGCAGAGATGTCTCCACCCGGGATCAGTATCAGATTGTACTGATTGATGATACGTTATCTGCAGTCACTTTCATGAAGCTGCAATACCAGACACAACCTATGGACAGGGGTGGCGTTGTTTCCTAAGGAATCCAAGCGTGATGTAGACAACGCCTTTAAGTGCAAGTTAAAAGCAATTCCTTATAAAGCTGTTAATGGCTGCCGGTATTGTCTATGGATGCAGGTGGCGCCAGCTATGGGCCAGGTTGTGTATAACAACTCTCTGCACCCAGCCCCTCCTCTGACAACTTTGACCTGTTGTCAGTATTTGTGCTGATGTATACAAGGTCTTCATCTGATAAGGAGCGGCCATAATGGCCATGTGATACAATGTCATACAATGTGAATTGTGTTCAAGATAAAAATCTGGGATCCTTAGAGGTGGAGAGGCCGAAACTTCATCTATGGCAGGCCTGAGGTTTGTTACAGCGCCCCTAGTGGTCAGTACCAGCAGTCGGGTATCCTGGCCCATAGTTACCTACAGTAAGACCATCCGTCCTACCTAGAACATTACACGTCATTAGTCAGTGACAGACAAGTCCTTGGCATCGCAACCGTCGTTCCTTTACCCTCCCCGTCTGTATTCTGATGGCTCGGGCCGATGCCCTCCTGGCTCTTTCGGCCTCATTTTGCAGTACTTCAGCCTTATAACAATATCCCCTGCGCTCAAGTTTCCGGAGCCGTGCGTCTTTGCGGCGCCAACTCAATCTGACACCCCAGATCAGATGAAGGGATCAAGGATGAAGGGGGGTGGGGGAGCGGCTCAGCGGCCAAGTGACGTCTCCTAATTCAGGTTAAATCCCGCGGCCGGCGCGGGCGATACTTTCCACTTGAGATTTGTTGATTTATTCAGCAGCTTTCTAATGAACAGGCGATCAGGAACTTGTGGAAGGGCCGATCCCCGGAGGACGGAGCAGGCAGGATGAATGGAGCGCGGCTGGAGAGGCTGCAAACAGCGCCGGCGAGCGCCGCACATTCTGCACCGGATGATAAGAAAAATGATTAAAAGCATTTACTCCGGAGATGGAGAACAGATCCTGCAGGACGGGGGATGGATTTAATAAAGTGCTAATGAATGATATAGGCAGTAATGGAGCCCTGGGATTTAAAGGGGAACACCGCCCTAATGCCGACATCCTGGTAATCTGGTATGCAACAGAAATAGGCCAATACTGGATTAAAGGGGGGTACAGTATCCCACCAATCTAAGGACAGGCCTTCAGTATTAGGCTGGGCCTACACAGAGACCTTGGCTCTACCCCCATGTAAGTGAATGGAGTTGCGTTGTGCCCCGAAGCGTTCTAGTAACCCTGCTGGATTTTTTACGACTAGAAGTCACCCTCAGGGTTGCACTATGACTCCATTCTCTTACACGGGTGAAGGAGTCGCAGGAGAGACTGCGTAGCCCCAGCCTTATAGTGCTTAAGGTGGCCATACTAAATCCTGTGGCGCTCCAGGTCCGTGGCTTATGTGGCGTCTCATTAGCGGCCCACTGATTACTCTTAAAGGGGTACTCAGAACTAGAAAAACATGGTTGCTTGCTTTCTAAAATGATGCCACCCCTGGCCAGAGGTTGTGCGTGGTATTGCAGCTTTCCTCCACTGAAGTGAGTGAGACTAAGCTGCAGTACCACTCATAGCCTGTGGACAGGTGTGGTGCTGTTTTTGGGTTTTTTGTTTTTTTTTGTTAAACTTAAAGGGGTATTCCCAGATCCTAAAGTCTTGGCATATTGTTTTGGACGTGCCATCACTTTATGATCTGACCTCTGATTCCCAGGCCGCCTTCTGTGCCGGGGAACTACAACCAGTCCTATTCAAGTGGACGTGGCCGACTAAAATTCCCTTCACAGCTGGGAAGATTTGGAAGAGATTGCAGCGCTTAGACCAGCTGTGCTAACACTTTATGACCTGGGACTATCCCTTTAACTATTCCGGTTTGTCTGTGTATTTATATTATACACCATGACAGGACAGGGACACTTAAAGGAGTCATCCGCCTGTGTTCCCCAGACCCCTAGCCTCCATCTATTACTGCCATATACTGTATACACATATGGAGAGCCCGTGTACCTCTGCGGTTGCCTCTCGGCTCAGGGCAGGGCCGGCTGCCGCCTCCATTGCTGTAGTAACCGGATGACAGTCATTGTTGCAGATACTTTATGAGGACCTCAAGTTTTTTCACCTTGGCAGAGCCTCAAAGCAAATATCTTAAGAGAAGCAAACAGACGGCCCAGCCTTAACCCAACACCAGGGAGAAGACGCTGAGGAGCCCGGCGGGACACTGCACTGATGTAACACTGTAATGTCTGCTGTGCATGAATAGTACTTAAAGGATTATTCCAGGGGGCCCCGTAGATCACTGATGCAGCACGGCGTTCCCAGAGCAGTCGCACATTTATTTGCATCTTTCCGCTTTATCCTGTGATTCTGTGCAATGCAAGGACGGACTGATCATCCTAATCATCATGAATATAATGTCAGTACTGCAGTGAAGACTGACACTCAAGCCTAGGAAGGTGTGTAATGTAGGGTACACATTTGCTGCTCATATTTGCTGTGTTTTTGTTATATGGGTTAGTAGGAAAAATAACCTACAATATAATTGAGTTTTGTACATTTTTGCTTCCATCTCCTTTGTATCATATGATCTGTCCACCACTGGGGGAGACTGACCGGTGCAAAGGGTAAGTTCAGAAGATGCCCAAAGCAATCAGTTTTTAATTTTAGGAAATAAAAATATTGTGTTGCTACGGGTAACTGCCCCATTTTCCCTGCTCCCTAGCTGCAGCACATAAGCAGTATATCTATCTGGGGCCCGGTGCACACATAAAGCAGTCTGTGTCCATGGAGTTGTCCTCAGGCCGCCGCCGCTGTCAGCGACTCATTTTCTGCCTCGTCACATGAGCCCCCGGACTGTGCAGCTGTATATACAGAGTCAGATCTCTGTCCCCACACCCTGAATACTAAGCTCAAGTGAAACCGGTTTGGGGACAGGCGTAGCTGGCAGGGAATTATCCTAATATTGTGTCACCAGCACAAGAACTGCTCACCTTTGGCTAACCTGTAAAGGAAGGCAATTACAGGAATATCCGTTCCCGAATATGTTGCTGTGTACAAGCCGGAGCTGTATGGTCATAGGCTGACAAGGCGTCAGGATAGTCGTGTTTTGGGGCTGCAGACATGAGGCTGTTTTATGGCCGACTGTTCTTTCTGCTCCATAGACAGCAGCCTGCATTCTGCTGACGGATAGAGAGGTGCGTTAGGTCATTTCCTGATAGCCTTGCAAATTTAGTGTTGTATTCTCCAACCATAAACTATATCTACATTTACTTCCCAGATGCTAAATGAAGCAAATTCTTAAATCAACTTCATTAAATAATTCTGCTGCCGTAGAGGCTGTGCAGCCCCTTCACATAGCCGATTGTCGTTCTGCTTCTGACCTAGATCTGACGTCACACTGTAGTGTAGGGAGAAGAGAATACACAGCATTCTATAGGGGCGAGGAGGGTGAATTACACAGGCTGTGTATGAGGAGAGCATCACAACAGATTCTGCAGGAGAGGGAGGGGGAATCCTATATAGACTGTATATGGAGAGAATCAGTAGACTGCAGGAGAGGGAGGGGGAATCAGACTGTATATGGAGAGAAGCAGTAGACTGTGCAGGAGAGGGAGGGGGAATCATATATAGACTATATGGAGAGAATCATAGTAGACTGTGCAGGCGAGGGAATCACAGACTGTATATGGAGAGAAGCAGTAGACTTTGCAGGAGGGAGGGGGAATCGTATATAGACTGTATATGGAGAGAATCATAGTAGACTCTGCAGGAGAGTCAGGAGGAGGAGGAGCGCGCAGGGACTAGGCATGTATATAGAGCCCAGGTGACCCTGTGACTACTTGACAGCTCCATAGTTGCCAAAAATGTCCGCTGTAAGTCAGCTCGGACACTGTGTTGGTTTTCTATCTCACTGCTCATTATCAACCTTGGCCCTGAGCACTATTGACCTCTGGGAAGAATAAAAATCATGTCCCCTGCTGCAGGTGTCCATTGCGGTGTCACCCGGGGAGCCTTGTAAGTAGCGATTATCGTCCGTATCTCTTATTTTTCTAAGCAATAAAGATAAAGCGCGTTTTACGAGACACCGAGATGGGTCAAAATCCTCCTCCTGGCGCTGCGATAACCAGAGAGAAAGCGCTTACGTATCTGCAGGCGCCGCTGCTTCTCTGCGCTCGCCAGGTTATGTAACTCTCAGACTTTGAGACTCGCTTTATTGGTCAGAATTATTTTATAGTGTTTTGTTTTTCTAAGGTAACCTGGGTCATGTAAGCGCAATGACAGAGGAACAGTCATTACTCTGCTGATTATGATGAGGAAAGTGACCACATCTGACTAGTACATGCACTTCAAACAACTGATCGATGGGGGTCCCTGGTGTCAGATCACCTAAGGATAGGTCATCAATATACTAGTCATATATTTCCAGGAGGAACTACAGAGGGACAGCACAATGCATTATGTTATAGGGTAGTATACATATACAGGGGAGCGGAGGAGAACATGCACCATGCCTGTCCACAGGTTGTGTCTGATATTACAGCTCTGTGCTATTGAAGCAAATGGAGCTAAACTGCAATACCAGCCAGAACCCGAGGCCAGATGTGGCGCTGTTTTCGAAGAAAGCAGCCATGTTTTTCTAAACCTGACCCCTTTAAAGGGCCACTTTCCCAGCACAAAGGGCAGAGAGTTTCTGAGGTACTGAAGAATACTATAGTCTGCTGATAACAGAGAGTCGTAGATTGCACTGAGCAAATGCAGACTGTCCCTTTAAGCAGAGGGCATTGACCAGAGAGGTCACTAGTGTTAGGGGAGTGAGGCGGCAGTATTTTTAGCGCTGGCTCTGATCCCATGTGACTGGTCAGCTGGTGCGTCCGTGTGTTCTAGAATGAGTGAGCAGAGCCGGGCGGCAGCATGCATGTGTCCACTACACCGGGCGGCGCACTCACAGACCAGATGGAGGACTCAACCGAAAACGTACGTGACCTTGTGTCTGAGGGAGGAGGGGCGTACTGACTGACAATATATACTCACCCACACCCCTAATATACTGAGAGCTTGTAGGGGGCGCCACTAAACAAGTGCCCTGTTGTCCTTGAGCTGTCCTCTTCTGTTGTGTTCATAGATGGTCTTCACCCAGCTTTCCTAGAACTCTGAATGGCAGATCTGCCTTGTAAAACAGTGAGATAGGAACAGGGGGTGCAGAACAAGGCATACAGGAATCTGGGAAAGCTGGATGACAACCCCTAACTGTCCTGGCAGCCATTAGTAGTTGTCACCCAGCTTTCCCAAAAGCAGATAAGACATGGTGTCTGATGCCTGGTCTGAGCACTCAGCTATGTCCTACTCAGATGTAGGATAGCATTGCAGGCCCTTTATTGTGAAGCCTCAGTGGGGCCTCCTAGTGGTAGACATCACATTATGGAGAATACCCCTTTATGTGAATGGTAGGAGAATCCCTTTAAGTATCAGAGTCCGTGCAGCGTCCAGGAATGTGCTGTAAATATTTCCTCGTGTCTTGTTGTCCCCTGTGATGGAGCAGACACCGCCAGCGCCTCGTGTCATGGCGGCCTGGCGCCGGCGCCTCCTAAATCTCTATGTACAGGATGGAATGGCGACGAGGTGTTGACTATAAACCTGCGGCCTCCTGCACAGACCGCACAGGGAGACGCCAGAACCGAAATATTTACACCTTATGTGTGTACACAGTCTTATAGCAGCCGAGCAGGGAGGACCCCGGCAAATAGTAAAGGGGTCTGCTGAATTTATAGGAATAACGTTTAAAGGGGTGGCCAGAAAGTGACAGCGTATTACTGGGATCAGGAGGATCCGACCAAAATCACAGGGACAGACTGTGCGCAACACCGCCCCCCATTGCAATAACAAGAGAACTGCAGCTGTCCTGATAGTTTGTTACAATGTATCAGTCTGGAGTACAGGAGGTTTAGCTGACAATACAAATACAATTGTAACAAAGCCTCAGATGTGCCTCATTGTGCATTAGGCGAATCCTCCTGACGCCCTCGCTTGCTGACACTTGCCCCGCTCTTGTGGCGTACGTGATGATGATTGTGCGCAGGGGGCGGTCCTGCCCAAACCCCACCCCTGTCATGGCCACCGCTTTGCGACTAGTTTACGCCATAAAAGTGGGGGTCACATTCATGATAAATTCCTCCTTTGTGTTTCAGTTCTTCACCTCTTACAAGACCTCTGCTTGCTGTCAGTGAATGGGGCTTTTGTTGCCATCCAGGTCTAATACTCCTCACAGCTGAGGGTTTGTAACCATTGTATCCAGTCCTGACAATCCATTGAAAGTTAAACCCCTCACCATGCTGATAGTTTGTTCCAGTGTGTCAGCGCAGGTAACCTATCAGTCTGGGGTCCACACTCTCAGAGGATTGTCTGGACTGGATGCAATTGTCACAAACCCTCAGCTGTGAGATCAGGACAAGCTTTCACCCTCTCTATATATATTTTCCATTCACATCAATCCCTTAGTCGTGAGAATGAGCAGGTTAGAAGCCCCTGAAGGATATTTCTGTTCAATGGTGGCAAGCAGAGCTCCTGAAAAGTGGAAGAATTGAAACACAGCGGTAACGAAAAAACCTTCCCCCACTGCGGCCCCGGAGGTCTCAGCACTGAAGGAGTTAAGGCCTGACATCACGTTTACTGTATGTATTTATATCGCCGTACATTACGCTCGCAATGCGGTTTCCTGCCGCAGACCTCAGCGTTTCCTCTGCAGGCGGAGCGAGCCATCGAGCTGGTGCGGAGGTGACGGGAAGGGCACAAGATGCCGCAGTTTATTCTTGTGCCCCCTGCGCTGCATAAACACAGGTAGCAGATGATTCTTAAAGGGCAGGTTCACAAAGGAATCGCCTGGCAGTGGCCTCAGTATGAGCCTGACTGTCAGCAGAACGCAGGCCGCCATCTTTGTTCACCGTCGATGCAGTATGACTGGAGCTTCACTTTAGGAAACCTCTCCTGCATAAAGGGGTTTCCAAAACGTCTATAGTGAAGATGGGTCCTTAGGATAGGCCCCCAGGACCCCCGCAGATCAGCTGATTGAGTGCTGCATCCTCTTCACTGAATACCAAGCACAGCACCTTACATTGTATAGTGACAGTGCTTGGTATTGCAGCTCAGCCCCATGCACTAGGATGGGACTGAGCTGCTGCACAATGTGACTGATGATTGTGATGTCATCAGAACAGGGAAGCGGCCGCAGTCCTGGCTGTCTTACCCCCACCAATCACATATTAATAACCTATCCTAAGGATAGCTCATCATTAAAGAGGTCAAGGAAAACCCCTTAAAGTCTCTAAGGCTCAGTGTGAACAGCGTCTACTAGGAACGGCTTACTGCGTATATAACAACTGCGTCCATAGTCCCATTATATGTCTGCGGGGTTATTCCATACAGAGGCAACCACCAGAGGGAAGTCGCAGGTCAGGAAGTTTTTGCAGATTGTAGCAAGGAAGAAGTGAACATTATATGGATCTATAGTGACCCCGTACAGTATGGGGCACGCACAGCCCTGCGCTGCCATCTGCTGGGGAGATGTAGGAATCGCATCAATACACCCGTCTGATCACCAGCCGAGCTGTAATCGCCATCGCTCCCTGTACAGGGGGAACGATGGAGAATAAACTCCGGAATCCCAGAAATACTCAATAGCCGCCATCATATTTGTAATTGTCAGAATACATGCCAAGGTTTGTGCCGGCTGTATATAGCATATACTCCCATATAGGGGCTGCACCTGTGCAGGATACATTTGGTATATTCTGTGTATGTGACTAATGTTTATAATGTGAATAGTCCTTTATATTTGGGACTTGTTATTCTGGCCATGGCCTGGTATATATACAAGGGGGGCAGCTAAGGTGACTGTATACTGTTTCGGCGGACGCTAGCGCAGGGCCGAGCCTTGATCTGAGTTTTCCTTTGGTCTGGATTATGTAAGATAAAAAACAAATCTTGTCGCTGCTGTAACTCCGATACTAGTGAGAGGCGGCCATCGCCCTGCGGAGCGTATCTGTACATAGTAAATGTCTTCGGTACAGAGGACTAGGGAATGTAGTCTGTGTGGAACTACAAGTCACAGCACGCCAGAGGAGACACCAACTATATTACAGGTCGCCTGTGCCTCTTCCTTATGTCCAGATTCCGCTACCCATGTTTTGTGACAACCTTATAGTGTCCTATAGATTTCTGACAACATTTTGAAACTAAACACCAGTTTTGGACATTTCCCCAGTGTCGGCGGGATCTATTACACAGGTATCCTATAGCGTTACGGATACGTTGGCATACGCTGTTTGGCCCCTGGGATTGTATCACTCAGACATTCAGAGCCAGACAGAATTCCTAAAGTGGAGGGTAATGGTGCACCCTGTCACCTGCGCCCCTCCCCCTCACACAGGTGATAAGAGCCGATATGCTCTCATGTGCTCCAGATCTGACCAACAGAAAGACGATTAACCCATTGCTGCTCAGCATCAGTGACAATGCAGCCTGTGAGCGCCCTGGTATACTTATCTACATTCCCTATTGGAAAATGGGGTCATATTAGTCTGTGCCGCCCCCTGTCTCCGCACCTCACCCCCAAAAAGGTACAAGTTGTATGATCTGTGGGTGTCTATGGGTGAGTGTGGTCAGGGTCAGATGTGCAGTGCACCCCTCACCGGCCATCATTGTCGGGGTGTATTTGAACATTGCGCACCCTTCCTTGAGTCCAGACTAATTTTGAAAAGTATTGGACCCCTTATATAGGGAGCGATTCTAATAGCAGTACGTTCTGATGCTGAGGCTCATGGGAAAAGGTTTACGGCTTCAGACTGAGTTCACACGGCGCAGTTTTTGCAGCGGTTTTCCAAAATTGTGCAAAAATGCTGCCGGTTTCTGCAGTTTAAGCGTGCGTGCTCACCGTGCGGTTGCCAATGATCAGACGAAAATCATGCGATCATTGGCAGCTGCTGCGCCCATCCCCCTATATATTATGGTACTGCTAGAAGAAATCCAGCCTGTATGGTTCCAGTGATGGTGAACCACAAGTACCAGCATACCGTGAGTGATCAGCCTCGCTCCTGGTACAATGTGGCTGTCCTGCGGGCACACAATGCAGATCTTGTTCCAGCTTCTGTGAGGCGCTTCGGTGGTTGGGGTTGTTTGTTCTTAATTCGGCCGCACCTGCTTTTTGTTTGCATCAGCGGTGAAGTGTCTGCAAACAGCTCAGGGGTGGAAAGATCCACAGAATGTGCCCCCCTCCCCGACACCTGCGGTCTGCACCTGTGGCTGCAGTGAATTCCCATGCAGGGATGTGTCCTAATAAGGCGGCGTTCACACGGTGCGGAGATCACTGTATGGGGAAACAAAGCTGTATGCAGATAAAAGGCACTTAATATCTTTCACCTATTAAAAAAAAAAAAACTGCACTGTATGAATGCACTCTAAGAGCACGTTCACATCTGTATCTGCTGTCCGTTCTCCATCGCAGTACCAGACTGAAAAACAGTCTGTCTAATGGCGGACAACACTGGTAAGGGGATGTAATGGGGTCCATGCCATCGCCGAATAAAAATGTCAGGCTCGTAGGACTTTTCCATCCAGGTTTTCTGACTCTGTTCTGGACGGACACCCATCACAGATGTGAACCTATCCTAAGGGTGTATTCAGACGGTGCAGTTTAGTGCAGTAAATACGGCCTTTGTTTCTTGCCCTGAGGCACGCCACAGCAAAATTGTGGAAATAGAACATTTACTATGAGAACAGACTTGGGGTCTATTCACACATTGCGGTCATGTCGCTGTCTCTTACTGCGACCATTGCACATCGCCAGGATTTGGGAAAATCCTCTGCAGTTTGCCATGGCTGTGCTAATGGTGGGAAAATGTGGCCTTATGTCCTGTACGTGCAAACATAACCTAAGGCTGCATTCACACAGTGCACTTATGGTGCAGCCGAAACTGTGCACAGGATACAAGACCATCTGTGTCTGATCAGCAGGGGGGCCCTGCACCGATCAGATGATTCAAAAACTGCTCCATAAACCAGAGCTTTAGCTGCACAGTGTGAACGAGCCCCGCTCTGGTTTTTTTTGCTTCCCCCCTTTTTCGTCTGTTTACATCACAAAGCTGCAGCCATTTTTGTAAAGGTAAGGTCAGCGCCTGGCGCAGCAGGTGTTTGCTCACCGCGTGCCCTCTGCTTGTTTTATAGAACCCCGCTAAATGCTCCTGTGGCCGCGCGCTATTCCTCTTCACCCCCTCTTATACATGCATGCCAAGCTTAACGCAACAGTCGGAGGTAAAATCATCCAGCCGGTTGTTTTCAGTGTCACCGCTTTGAGCAGACCGGTATGTCTGTACTGTAACCTGTGACCAAACCATCATGGAGGCGCAGCGCCACCCAAGAGCTAACCGCGCTACTTACCTCGAGGCTCCTGATACAGACTCCTATCTGACTGCAATATGGATTGTGAGGTTAATGGTTAAAGGCCGAGAAATGCAAAGATTAAAATTATTACCTAGAGAACCAGCTAAAAACACATAAATCATTTTACGACCCAGTGCACACAGTCATTGATAGAATCTGGAATGTGTCCTCTGGTGCAAATGTGAACAGCGCCTTAAGACGTCTTGCAGAGTGTGGAAGCGTTGCAGCATACAGTGACTAGCAGGGGCTCCACATGGCGGCACGTACAGGCCGGGCACAGCGGTTTCGTTACTATGTTCAAGGGCCCTGCAACCATTCAGAGCTCAGACGCCGCCATAGCCCCCCCCAGTATAATGTCATTATCGGGATCACCCCGCTACAGATCAGAGCAATGCGTGACAATGGCAGCAAATGACAAAGGAAATAAAAAGTTGCAGGGCCCAAAACATGGTTTGCGTCACGCTGCTTGGTGATCACATAGCCGAGTATTGGTGGCTGCCCAGGTCTGCAGCATTGCCACTATTATTTTTGCATACGGCGCACTTCTAAACGACCCGCGCACACCATTCCAGATCTGTAAACATGGCGCCGCTTACTTTGGCAAGAAATCTGTTTAAACAACTGGGACGGGTTGAGGCATCTCCGCGGTTAATCGGATAGAGAGCCCGCGCCTAGGGCTGCAGCTGCCGGAGCGAGGTGTTATCCCAAGATGTCTGGGACCCCGACACCTCTAAACGTTCCATCAGTAACGGGCGCGGTCATGTGATATCGTCGGAATAAGTTGTGATGACGTCATCACAGGTGCAAGAATGACTGAAGTTGTAGATTGACTTCTGCTAAGTAACTATTCAGATGTGGATGCAAAAGTCCCATAATCTGGAACTTTCTGGAGCAGTATAGTCCGGATTATCAGATGTCTCAGATTGTAATCCATCTGTTTATACTGATAGCGTTTCGGGCCATCAGACTTGTGGCATGGCTGGGACACGCACCAGAATTACTGCCATAGCATCTAACTAGTCAGAGCTGCAGTGAAAAGTATGGTGGAGGGAGGGAGGGAGCAGCCCGATTCCTTTATTCAGGCTCCTCCTCTCTGCTATTTATAGGCACTCTGTCCTGTAATAGGAATTACAAGTTCTTCACTCACTGACTTCCTGTTGAGCTTGTGCTTATAGCTAGCAGCTAGTCAGAACAAGCCGAGCTTCAGTATAACGCATAGAGGAGAGATGGAGGAACAGGCCCAGTCTGTTATGTAACAAGGGGTGGATTTAACACACCCTTCAGTTTTATACACTCAAATATGTGCATTTTGGCTCCTAAATCTGAATTTAGCAGTGAATGTGATCCAATATGGTGGTATGCAGAGCCCCATGATAATGAAGTGACGCCATATTGGGATCCACGTAGTTTCCAAATAATTGTGTACGTGAAGTATAAGACCGCAATAGCATATAAACTATATGTCATAGCCGTGTTCTAGCAAAGTAGAGCTGCAGTGTAAAGCATGGTGGACAGAAGGCGACTGACAACAGCTAATGTGGAGTCACTGCAGGTAGCCGTGTAATAAATATCAGGGCGGTGAATCATGTCCAGATCATGAACCTGGTATTGAACGGTGTGTGATGTCATCAGCCAGCAGGGGGCGGGGCCTGGTACAAAGTGTGTGTGTGTGTATATATATATATAATATGTATATATATAGTGTCTATCCCTATGGAGAACTATCCGTACCATTCAAAGGAGCGTCTCGCCCTAAGTGACTTCTTAGAATATTCTGTTTTGATACAACAATTATGACTGAGTCATCTCGTCGGACCCGTCCTGTCGGTACACTGCGGTTCACAGAAGCCCCGCCCACGTCCGCGTCACCATTCCTCAGTGAGTGAATCAGTCGCAGTGAAGCACGCCGCTATATGAGAATCCCAAAATTACGAATCATATATTTATATGGCTATAATAGTTTACACAGAGCGAGGGCAGGAAGTGACAGGACGCTGTTCACACGAGCACAGATATGATGCCAGAGACCGGGGCACATGTGCCAGTGACAAACTGGTTACTAGTTATATCAGTGTCTAGGAAAGCTGGGTTATGAGTAATATGACCGCTATTATGGCATGGTCTCAACTTTCCCAGAGTCTTGATGGCAACGCCACCTACTTAAAGGGCTTGTCCTATGAACAACACATGTTGTCTGATCACTGAGGGGTCCCACCAGTCACGAGAATCGGGGAGAGCGGTCACACATGGGAGGACATGCACAACAACCCCCAGCATACAGCCCCTGGGCACCGATACCTTCTGAAGTGATGACTATTTTGGCTGTCACTCAGCTTTCCCAGAAACCTAATAAACTTAGGCTGTCTTCACACTTTAGTTAGGAGCCTCTTTTGTAGATCCTGGCAGCGTGACTAGCGTGTCATCAGTTTACTAGGAATCCTAAGCATAGACATGAGGCACGTTGTACCCCGCACCTCTCACATATCATCTCATTCTTACAAGCAAGCATTTGATTTGGCTTGCAAAAAAATTCACCACCGAAGCCCCCATTATATGTAGGAAATTTGTCTAAAATCCTCATCAATGTGCAGGTGGCGAGCCGGTACTGGAGTAGATGGCGAGCCGGTACTGCGAGCCGGTACTGGAGTAGGTGGCGAGCTGGTACTGGAGTAGGTGGCGAGCTTGTACTGGAGTAGGTGGCGAGCTGGTACTGGAGTAGGTGGCGAGCTGGTACTGGAGTAGGTGGCGAGCTGGTACTGGAGTAGGTGGCGAGCCGGTACTGGAGTAGGTGGCGAGCCGGTACTGGAGTAGGTGGCGAGCTGGTACTGGAGTAGGTGGCGAGCCGGTACTGGAGTAGGTGGCGAGCTGGTACTGGAGTAGGTGGCGAGCCGGTACTGGAGTAGGTGGCGAGCTGGTACTGGAGTAGATGGCGAGCCGGTACTGGAGTAAATGGCGAGCTTGTACTGGTGCAGGTGGCGAGCTGGTACTGGAGTAGGTGGCGAGCTGGTACTGGAGTAGGTGGCGAGCCGGTACTGGAGGAGGTGGGGAGCTTGTACTGGAGTAGGTGGGGAGCCGGTACTGGAGTAGATGGCGAGCCGGTACTGGAGTAGATGGCGAGCCGGTACTGGAGTAGATGGCGAGCCGGTACTGGAGTAGATGGCGAGCTTGTACTGGAGTAGATGGCGAGCTTGTACTGGAGTAGATGGCGAGCTGGTACTGGAGTAGATGGCGAGCTTGTACTGGTGCAGGTGGCGAGCTTGTACTGGAGTAGATGGCGAGCTTGTACTGGTGCAGGTGGCGAGCTTGTACTGGAGTAGATGGCGAGCCGGTACTGGAGTAGATGGCGAGCCGGTACTGGAGTAGATGGCGAGCCGGTACTGGAGTAGATGGCGAGCTTGTACTGGAGTAGATGGCGAGCCGGTACTGGAGTAGGTGGCGAGCTTGTACTGGAGTAGGTGGCGAGCCGGTACTGGAGTAGGTGGCGAGCTTGTACTGGAGTAGGTGGCGAGCTTGTACTGGAGTAGGTGGCGAGCTTGTACTGGAGTAGGTGGGGAGCTTGTACTGGAGTAGGTGGCGAGCCGGTACTGGAGTAGGTGGCGAGCCGGTACTGGAGTAGATGGCGAGCTTGTACTGGAGTAGGTGGCGAGCCGGTACTGGAGTAGATGGCGAGCCGGTACTGGAGTAGATGGCGAGCCGGTACTGGAGTAGATGGCGAGCCGGTACTGGAGTAGATGGCGAGCTTGTACTGGAGTAGATGGCGAGCTTGTACTGGAGTAGATGGCGAGCTGGTACTGGAGTAGATGGCGAGCTTGTACTGGAGTAGGTGGCGAGCTTGTACTGGTGCAGGTGGCGAGCTTGTACTGGAGTAGGTGGCGAGCCGGTACTGGAGTAGATGGCGAGCTTGTACTGGAGTAGGTGGCGAGCTTGTACTGGAGTAGGTGGGGAGCCGGTACTGGAGTAGGTGGGGGAGCCGGTACTGGAGTAGGTGGGGAGCCGGTACTGGAGTAGGTGGCAAGCCTGTACTGGAGTAGATGGCGAGCCGGTACTGGAGTAGGTGGCGAGCCGGTACTGGAGTAGGTGGCGAGCCGGTACTGGAGTAGATGGCGAGCCGGTACTGGAGTAGGTGGCGAGCTTGTACTGGAGTAGATGGCGAGCCGGTACTGGAGTAGGTGGCGAGCCGGTACTGGAGTAGGTGGCGAGCCGGTACTGGAGTAGATGGCGAGCCAGTTTTGCTGCCTCCAGAGAATCTGCGTGCGATCAGAATCGGAGGTGATGTGTTGATTACTTTCCGTCGCAGTCACCTACGTGCGTCTCGGGGGGTTCACATAGACATTACAACTTTTATTTAACCCCTCACGTCTCAGGTTTATCATATCTCCTTGTATCCATGTGCCCTGCTGTGTATTTGGGGTTTGTGTCTGACATGGCTGTATATGGTAATAACCTGCTGATATCACAGACTAATGACCCCTCCGCGCAGATAACGCCGCCTCGCCGTGACCTTTGGTACACACAGCTGTGCCGCTCTGACTTCCTCCAGCACGTCAGCCATTTTTATTTCCCCGCATATAGGTTTTTGCAGGTCATGTGCAGGTCTGGGGCTTCGTCCCCTCCATTGTGTGCAGCGTTTTTTTTCTCCCCCAGGTGTTTTTAGATAAGGGTCACCTTGTACACCATTGTGTGCACTTCCTGGTAGTGTCAGATACTTACACTGAAGTCATCCTTGCTTGTGGCCACGTCTGGTGTTTCACTGATACTCCCAGCCCTGAGATTTCCCAGGCTGAGATTGAATTGTCCCGGTGAATCTGATCCGGGTTACGCTTCCTGCTCTGGAGGCAATTCTATGAAAAAACCTTAAAAATAATCCCCTTCATGTGCATGAGGTCATTGTTGACATTTAACACCCCCATTATTAAACAATGAAGGGTTAACAAAAGCAAACAGGACCCTCTAATTTCCCCCCAATAAGCTGGTAAGTGAACTAAGGCTGCGTTCACACTATGCAGTTGGGCACAATTGTGAGAAGTTTCTGGTGCAACTTGTTAATTTTACATGTTATCGGTGCAAGTGCGTCATCTCATTGCAGAAATGGCATGGAGATGCTGGAAAATGGCAAAACGCAATGAAAAATCGCATGCGCAGTTTTCCACTGTGGTTTTTTTTGCTGTGGTTTTTGCATTTCCACATTGTGAAACCTTAAACTCTTTTTTTTTTTTTTTTTATTGAAATTACCCTTTAAGGCCTAGAAAAGTGACAACTACAGCGCCGCATGAATTGTGCTTAGACTGGTTGTCACTTCCCTTCCCCCACACTACAGCTCTCACTTTCGATACAACATGGCCTTACATTTCAGGACAATGCGGAATGCTTTTGTGTTTTTTGTCTGTATTTTTTCTCGTTTTAATGACCCCTCCCCCATCTTACTTCTCAGTCCCGGCTCCTCAGAGGTATTACTTTTCTTAAAGATTAACTTGTCAAGAAGTGTGAATTCTGAAATAAAGCCCGCAGGCTTTCCATCGGCATCCATCTCTGCTCGCCGTGCCTGCCATCACAGACGTGTCACCCATGAGATTAGAGGCATGTGCCCAGCCGTGAACACGCATCTTATTAACCTTCCATTTTCTACTTTTGCTTCCTCCTAGAGAACTATTTACTCCACTTTATTTCTTATCTTAAAGGGGTTTTCCAGGGTGGCTGCTGAATAAAACCCCAGCTCCAAAAATGTCCTCCTTTCATTTGGGTTCTTATGACCGTGCACTTTGGAGGGGTTTTCCAGGGTTTGAACGAAATGGCTGCTGTCTTCCAAAAACAGCACCACACCTGTCTGCAGGCTGTTTGTGGTATTGTGTTTCCGCCCCGTTCATTACAATAGAGCTGATGTGTACGACCAGGTGTGGTCTTGTCGTTGGGAGAAGCAGCCATGTTTTTCTAATCCTCTAAAGTGCGCCGTCACAGAAACTACAGGACGCCATTTTAGCCTGAGGCACATTACGGCCTAATGACTTCATTGGGCTACATTGTCAGATATGGCCTAGTCAACAAAATGGCTGCATCATCGATGTTCAGTGACAGGCCAATTACTAGTGATGTTATATAATTCCACAACATGGCCGCTTAGACTGACAAATACAGGCCTCAGAGAATATGGTAACCCATGGCAACCGGTCAGACTCCATGTTTATAGTGCTGGTTAGAAAATGAAGGTGGCAGTCTGGTTGCAATGGGCAAAAAGTTCTGTTCTTCTCTGAGGTAGATTAGTTGTGTGCGGCCTAGGACTCAGCCTTTACTACTAGGATTATTACCATGGATAGAGCGCTGGTCACACTTGTTATATATGTAGATATAGCGCTGGTCCGGGTCACAAAATGGCGGCCTGTGTCATTCACTCCATGTTGCCAACGGTTCCACAAAGTGAGAGAAGTGTCAGCAGGGTCCGGACACTTTATTTTGTCATATTGCGGACCGAAATCCCACGGCACAGGTTAATTTACACCGAAAACTCGTAAAACAAATCTCCACTTTTCTGCTACTGTAAAACGCATCATATTGTCCGTCATAACATCCGCAGTGGGATATTCGCTGTGTGAACATGCCCTAATATAGCCGTCCATATATGTACCACACCGTTGGAAAATTTTCCATTCAGAACCCAGGGAAAGTTAGGAGAGTGGTGGATGGCGGCCATATTGATTGTCTCCTATGGAAGTTGAATATGATATTTATCAATGTGACATCACAGATCTTTTCATGTGTCTCATGGTCAGACTGAGCGGCTGCACCTGCCATGTTGTCTGCAGTGATTTATGGTCACTGACTACTCCATTGTGTGCATTAGATTAGACAGTAATGGGATCTCGCTCAGGTGTTGACTCTGTGAAGTAAACATAGGCTGTCTGTATGTCTCACCATGTGTGAGCGCCGCCGCCTGCACAGCTGTATACTAAGTCATAGCAGCCGACTGCCGGCTTAACTCCCATTCTCCTGGCCATGGTGGGATTACATTCACGGCTTCTGTCTGTTATTTGTTGCCTCTTTCTGTATGCCTTTTGGGAAACTACATGTCCCAGCATTTCCTGGTAATAGAGTTTAGACATGGAAAATGTGAAGTTGTGGGATCAGATGGGAGCTGTGTATATTGTGGGGTCAGGCGGGCGCTGTATATATATTTAGGGTGCTGTGTATATTGTGGCGTCAGATTGGCGCTGTGTGTGTGTGTATATATATATATAATTTGGGGTGCTGTGTATATTGTGGGGTCAAGTGGGTGCTGTGTATATATTTGGGGAGCTGTGTATATTGCGGGGTCAGATGGGCACTGTATATATTTGGGGAGCTGTGAATACTGTGGGGTCAGGCGGGCGCTGTATATATATTTGGGGCGCTGTGTATATATTTGGGGCACTGTATATATATTTGGGACGCTGTGTATATATTTGGGACGCTGTGTATATATTGCGGGCGCTGTGTATATATTTTATGGGAGCTGTGTGTATATTTGGGGCGCTGTGTGTATATTTGGGGAGTTGTGTATATTGCGGGCGCTGTATATATATTTGGGGCGCTGTGTATATATTTGGGGCGCTGTGTATATATTTGGGGCGCTGTGTATATATTTGGGGCGCTGTGTATATATATTTGGGACGCTGTGTATATATTTGGGGAGCTGTGTATATTGCGGGGGGCTGTGTATATATATTTGGGGCGCTGTGTATATATTTGGGGCGCGGTGTATATGTTTGGGGCGCTGTATATATATTTGGGGCGCTGTGTATATATTTGGGGCGCGGTGTATATGTTTGGGGCGCTGTATATATATTTGGGGCGCTGTGTATATATATTTGGGACGCTGTGTATATATTTGGGGAGCTGTGTATATTGCGGGGGGCTGTGTATATATATTTGGGGCGCTGTGTATATATTTGGGGCGCTGTGTATATATATTTGGGGCGCTGTGTATATATTTGGGGCGCTGTGTGTATATTTGGGGAGTTGTGTATATTGCGGGCGCTGTATATATATTTGGGGCGCGGTGTATATGTTTGGGGCGCTGTGTATATATTTGGGGCGCTGTGTGTATATTTGGGGAGTTGTGTATATTGCGGGCGCTGTATATATATTTGGGGCGCTGTGTATATATTTGGGGCGCGGTGTATATGTTTGGGGCGCTGTATATATATTTGGGGCGCTGTATATATATTTGGGGCGCTGTGTATATATTTGGGGAGCTGTGTATATGTTTGGGGCGCTGTGTGTATATTTGGGGCGCTGTGTGTATATTTGGGGCGCTGTGTATATGTTTGGGGCGCTGTATATATATTTGGGGCGCTGTGTATATATTTGGGGCGCGGTGTATATGTTTGGGGCGCTGTATATATATTTGGGGCGCTGTGTATATATTTGGGGCGCGGTGTATATATTTGGGGCGCTGTGTATATATTTGGGGCGCTGTGTATATATTTGGGGCGCGGTGTATATGTTTGGGGCGCTGTATATATATTTGGGGCGCTGTGTATATATTTGGGGCGCGGTGTATATATTTGGGGCGCGGTGTATATATTTGGGGCGCTGTGTATACTTGTGTATTGCAGGTTGTGCTTTGTCCTGTGAGCTCGTGTCTCTGCACTGGGGGGGGATATATATTACAGGTAAGTTGCAGGTATGTATTGTGCGCTCACTTTCGGGTAGGTGTCCTCCTGATTCCAGGATGTTTACACATGGGATCCTGCCCGGGGCGCTCATCCATGATGTATAGGGGGGGCAGTAGAGTCACTTCCTCCTCTATCAGCTGAGCTCCACAAGTCACTCCCCAAGCTGTTGTGTTCATACCATAAACATGAGCTGTGCGGCCTGTCACCATGATGTCATGAGAGAAGTTTCTTTTAACCCTTTCTCTTCAGAGCGACGCTGTTAACTCTTCACCACCCATGCAGCTCTTCTAATCCACTGCATTTACAAGGAGATATTGAAGAGTTAGATTTGTGTCAAGCAGCTGAACTACAAGTGTCAGCATAACTATAGACAATATATGTAAAAATGAAGTTTTTTAGGAGACTAAGCAGTTCCTCTAGCACTATTCACACACAGCACTGAAAATCAGTTGCATTCATCTGAATAGGGTCAGTTTTGGGACAGTCCCAGGAAATCCGCAACAAATCTGCTGTGTGTGAATATACCCTTATAGGCTGAGCAGTATCGGAGGAGGGGCCCTTTAAGGGACGGCAGCTGGTTGACTACAGCTGCTGCAGAACTTGAGGTGTGTGGCCGTCAGTCCCTGCTCATGAAGCAATCTATTGTATATGGGGTACTACTTCCCAACAGCTGAGGGTTGTAGTTCCGTCTTACATGCCCCGTCCTCCGTTCACACTTTACCATGTGAGGCTGGAAAGGATCCCGGAGACTGATTTTATTTTTTTGCCGTCCATAATTAGTGATGACCGCAATAGTGGAAAGAAGCGTTATACAAGAGGGCGAGCGGATTGGCAGACGCACAAGAATGTGGCGGGCTGTGCCCTCATCGCCCCCCCAGATGAAAATAAGCCCTTTATTTGGGAAAATGGGGTCAGAACGCTCAGAACTCCGACCCACTTCTGGAGCGACTGTGTGTCATTTATATAATAACCCATCTGCAAAGCGTGGCTGTCCAGGGCATGCTGGGAGTTGTAGTCCATAACAGGATCTCCCTGGATTATGTGTCGGCTGACACTGAGGAATACTAGACCATTGTTCACATACATTATATAACCAAGAAGACTTTTGTTTCCATACCTTGTGTAACTGGATTATACCCCAGAATTAATCCGCTATCACACGGGAACGTACACGCAACGGATTAATGGAGGGGCTGTGGCAGTGCTACACTAGGGGGCGCTTCTGCGTGGTGTGAGCAGCCATTGCATCTGTACAACTATGGCACACAGGCAGGCGAAAGAAGATTCGTGTAATGGAATCTGACAACTTTGTGCTTCATGTCCAAGACCTCTGCTTGTTGTCAGTGAATGGGAACAATCGTGCCTAATACTTCTCAGAGCTGAGGGTCTGACACACTTGTCTCCAGTCTAGTTTGCACATTTTCCCCGCACTGATACATTGTAACAAACTGTCAGGGTAGGAGAGAGATTTGTGCTGATGATTTGATGTAATTACAGCCGATTGTGTAGACTGGATACAATTGTATCAAACCTTCAGCTGTGAGCAGTATGAGGGTGGATTCACAGGGGGCAGTTAAGGGGGTTGGAGCAACTTTTTGTTTGCTTGTTTTCCTGTTTTCTTTTACATATACCCCGGCCTCCCCATGGGTTGCCCAAAATCCTGGACAACCCCTTTAAGGCTGCATTGAGAAAGCTACACGCAGTTTTGAAGTGGTTTTTGTTGCAGATTTTTAATTTTACAGGTAAAACAATTTTCCCCAATAACCAGATCAGAACTTTCTATACTTTTTTTTTTCCAGTGCAGCCAATTGCTCCATGTGAATGAACCCTAAGGGCACGGCCTGAGCCCCACTTACTCATGGCACAGCGGTGTGATTTTGGAGGTAACATTAAGGTATAACTCCGTCTTCCCTCTGCCATTGGGCGCGGCAGGTGGGCTGGGGTTGTGGCTAGTTGCCGCCCTGTCTGGCCGTGTGCTTAAGGGTATATTCACATGGTGCAGTCACATCACAGTTTATTGCTACTTTTGACACATTCTTACACATAGTGGGGATTTGCAATCAGTCCAGCAATAAACTGCGGTTTTGCTGCACTGTGTGAATATACCCCCTGTGTGAATATATCCCGGGCTGTCAGTTACCACTTGGCCTGCATTTTACTGTGAATAGTTGTGGTTTTGCCTGGTAATTTTTGACTATTTTGCTTCTACGGGTGAAAGAATTTGTTCTGCTTCACAACACCGCAGCTTCTTCTTTCTCCGGTACAATCTGTCCGAAAATAGAAATCAGCAAAAAAAAGCAGCGTCCGGTTTATCCAATCACCACGTCATGTACGGTAGGTTTAGCCAGTCACCACGCTATGTACGGTAGGTTTATCCAATCACCACGTCATATACGGTAGGTTTATCCAATCACTACGTCATGTATGGTAGGTTTATCCAGTCACCACGTCATGTACGGTGGGTTTATCCAATCCCCACGTCATGTACGGTAGGTTTATCCAATCCCCACGTCATGTACGGTGGGTTTATCCAATCCCCACGTCATGTACGGTAGGTTTATCCAATCCCCACGTCATGTACGGTAGGTTTATCCAATCCCCACGTCATGTACGGTAGGTTTATCCAATCCCCACGTCATGTACGGTAGGTTTATCCAATCCCCACGTCATGTACGGTAGGTTTATCCAATCCCCACGTCATATATGGTAGGTTTATCCAATCACCACGTCATGTACGGTGGGTTTAGCCAGTCACCACGCTATGTACGGTAGGTTTATCCAATCACCACGTCATATACGGTAGGTTTATCCAATCACTACGTCATGTATGGTAGGTTTATCCAGTCACCACGTCATATACGGTAGGTTTATCCAATCACTACGTCATGTATGGTAGGTTTATCCAGTCACCACGTCATATACGGTAGGTTTATCCAATCACCACGTCATGTACGGTGGGTTTAGCCAGTCACCACGCTATGTACGGTAGGTTTATCCAATCACCACGTCATATACGGTAGGTTTATCCAATCACTACGTCATGTACGGTAGGTTTATCCAATCACCACGCTATGTACGGTAGGATTTTTCCGCAGCATGTGAATAAGCCCTTTGGACTGTTCAAGTTTTGTAGTCTTTGATGGAAACTAATATGGCCGATTCTCCAGCAGCAAGCGGAGATAATGGTAAAAACTGAAACCAGCGCCACGTCCTGACACGTCTGTGACCTGTGTAATGGTGATTAAAGGGGCAAGTACCCTTAAGGGGGTGGTCACTGATACACACATACTAGAGCATCTATGGAAGAGCTATAAATGGGTGTGAATGGATATATATCCGGTGCGGTACCCCAGAGCTGTATACATGAGACTGAAACCAGCGCTGTGTCCTGACATGTCTCAGTGACCTGTGTAATGGTAATTAAAGGGGCCTTAAGGGGACGGTCACTGATACCTGGGCATTTACTGCGGAGCTATAAATGGGAGTGAATGGATATATATCTGTGTGCAGACATAACATCTACACCAGCGCTATAATTCAAGATGGCCCCAAAATGACCAAAAATCCCCATAACAGAGACGATCCTGGTATGTGGTGACGTCTCTGTCGAGGTTTGTGATTTAGTCTGAGACTCTGACTCACTAAGTGATAGTGAAACTGGCTGAGATCTCTGTGGGCAGTAAAGAGTTATTTCACCTCTTGCCCGGGGTGGTCCCGCCTCATGGGCGGGGCCTGGAGCTCATCCCCTGATTGACACGTTCAGGTGGTGCGATACCTCTGGCTCACAAGCAGCCGAGCTCGGTATGAAGGAGGCGGCGGAGGCGAGATATGCACTGGGACAAAATACTGAGACTGCACAAACAGGAGGTGAGGAGCGGATACTTCCAGGCGGGGGTGAGGAGGGACACTGCCAGGCGGGGGTAAGGAGCGGGCACTGCCAGGCAGGGGTGAGGGAGGGACACTGCCAGGCAGAGGTGAGGAGCGGGCACTGCCAGGTGGGGATGAGGAGGGACACTGCCAGGCAGAGGTGAGGCGTGGGCACTGCCAGGTGGGGGTGAGGGAGGGACACTGCCAAGCAGGGGGCACTGCTAGGCGGGGGGTGAGGAGGGGGCACTGCTAGGCGGGGGTGAGGGAGGGGGCACTGCCAGGCAGGGGTGAGCAGGGGGCACTGCTAGGCGAGGGTGAGCAGGGGGCACTGCCAGGCAGGGGTGAGGAGGGGGCACTGCCAGGCAGGGGTGAGCAGGGGGCACTGCTAGGCGAGGGTGAGCAGGGGGCACTGCCAGGCAGGGGTGAGCAGGGGGCACTGCTAGGCGAGGGTGAGCAGGGGGCACTGCCAGGCAGGGGTGAGGAGGGGGCACTGCCAGGCAGGGGTGAGCAGGGGGCACTGCTAGGCGAGGGTGAGCAGGGGGCACTGCCAGGCAGGGGTGAGGAGGGGGCACTGCCAGGCAGGGGTGAGGAGGGGCACTGCTAGGCGGGGGGTGAGGAGGGGGCACTGCCAGGCAGGGGTGAGGGAGGGGGCACTGCCAGGCAGGGGTGAGGAGGGGGCACTGCCAGGCAGGGGTGAGGAGGGGCACTGCTAGGCGGGGGGTGAGGAGGGGGCACTGGTTGTGATCAGTGCAGGATGGTTGTGCCCAGGGCACCAAGATTTAGCAGTGATTGCCCGGGTAATTGTTGTGCCCCGGGGGCTGTGATCATTCTGCCTGGTTTATTCCCCAGAGATGGTTATTAGTAATTATTGTGACATAATTGTGTGTGATTAGTGAATACGCTGTGATTGTGCCCAATGTGTGGCATTTACTACTCTAGGATTGCAGTCAGTGACACTGGCGTGTCCGGGTGATTCTGATCAATGTGTGCCCCTTGTACTTGTGTGACTGATCAGCGTGTTGTGATTGTGCCCGGGTGACGCTGATCAGCGTGCTGTGATTGTGCCCGGGTGACGCTGATCAGCGTGCTGTGATTGTGCCCGGGTGACGCTGATCAGCGTGCTGTGATTGTGCCCGGGTGACGCTGATCAGCGTGCTGTGATTGTGCCCCGGTGACGCTGATCAGCGTGTTGTGATTGTGCCCGGGTGACGCTGATCAGCGTGTTGTGATTGTGCCCGGGTGACGCTGATCAGCGTGTTGTGATTGTGCCCGGGTGACGCTGATCAGCGTGTTGTGATTGTGCCCCGGTGACGCTGATCAGCGTGCTGTGATTGTGCCCCGGTGACGCTGATCAGCGTGCTGTGATTGTGCCCCGGTGACGCTGATCAGCGTGCTGTGATTGTGCCCGGGTGACGCTGATCAGCGTGCTGTGATTGTGCCCCGGTGACGCTGATCAGCGTGCTGTGATTGTGCCCCGGTGACGCTGATCAGCGTGCTGTGATTGTGCCCGGGTGACGCTGATCGTTGCCACTTCCATCTCTTCCAATCTGATGTTACCCCAGTGGTTGTAATGAAATATTTCCCCGGGTTTTCTGGGGGGGGATAATGAGCTATAAATAATTAAGTGACCATCCGTTGCCCCCCTCCTCTGGGGCTTCTATAAAGGCCCCTTCTGACCTCTAAGAATGGCCCATTGTTCAGCCGGAGGCCGGCCGGGCACCTCTAATCCGGCCTGACCACTGACTACTCTGAGATTTACAGGATTACATGGGGCCGAGAGCGGAGACCAGAAAATCCCACCGCACTAATACAATTACTGAGGAAGGCGCAGGGTTAACCCCATAGTGCCCAGACACTGACCGCCTGTGGGATCTCCCTGGTGGTGGGGGAGGGGGCCGTCCCTTTAAGGAGATAATTCCTCTCTGCTAATTACAGTCTTCATTTACTGGAAACAGCGTATCTGGGGCGTCGGTCCAACCGGTGTCGAACTACAGATCCCAGCAAAACAGATGACAGAGGTTGCTACAATTCATCATTCCATGCCAACCAGTTACTTACATTTTCTGCTTCTTGGAAAGCTGGGTGACTGTCATCAGTACTGCTGGTTATTTAGGCAGGAGGGGAAATGAATGCACAATTAGGCAGCTTTGCTCTTCAGGGATGTGGGAAAGCTGGGTGATCCCCCATGAAGCGGCCATATTGGCTGGATATTCTTTTTGACCCTTTGCGTTGCTTTTGTCTTCACAGCTCGATCGGTTAGAAGGCGGCGGCCTCTCGCAGGCGTCCAGTATGGTGTCCTCGGGGGCGGACGGCATGTTGGCCGCAGACACGGTGGACGGGACCCCTGACCCTCAGCGGACCAAGGCGGCCATCCTGCAGCTGCAGCAGAAGATCCTCAAGCTGACAGAACAGATCAAAATTGAGCAGACTGCCCGAGACGACAACGTGGCCGAGTACCTGAAGCTGGCGAACAACGCGGACCGACAGCAGGGCGTACGGATCAAGCAGGTGAGACCCCCTGAAAGTCCCAAAATCCCAGCAGTCCACATGATCAGATGTCCTGTGTATGGACCCAGTGGGTAAGGGTATGTTCACACACGCCAGATATTGTTGCAGAAATTTCTGAATGAAACTGATTTTCAGATGCAAAAAATTCTGCAACAAAACCTGCAACGTGTGAACACTCCCCAATAGACGTCCCTGTAGACTTCACACTGCTGCGTCTGGGCCCCAGTACAACATCTGTTCCAGGGCCCATTGCGGTGTGCCAATTATAAGGTCGGGGTTTCCTTGTTTTTTGGGTTTGTGTTTTTTAAAGGGGTTTTTCATGCTTTTTAATTGATGACCAATCCTTAGCTTATCAAAGATTTGCAGGGGGTCCAACACCCGGGGCCCCTACCTGTCAGCTGCAGCCTCTACAAAGCGCCATACATCGTATAGTGGTTGTGCCTGGTATTGCAGCTCAGCCCCAGTCACTTGAATAGGACTGAGCTGCGAACAGGCCATGTGACTGATGACTGTGATGACATTGGCCTGTGAAGGGGAAGCCGCGCTCATGGAGCTGATCCTGGGTGTCGCTGGCCCCGCTGATCTGTAGTCGATATGCTAAGAATAGGTCATCAATTCATAAGCCTGGAAAACCCCTTTAATGTGCTTTTGACTTCCAGGGGAATCCCATTGCTACATGGCCATTGTCCGGGGTCTTTATAGGTGAGTTTTGTTTGTGGTTTTTCCCCGACATTGCAAAAGCACCAAAATTCCTGCAGAATAAACAGTGTGTGAACACAGCCTTATAGTGGGGTCTCCCTCCTTAGATTCCAGGGGCTGGATACAACTGCTGCCTGTGCGCCCTGTTGTTACCCCCGGACCATTGTCAGGTCTGCAGGGATCCAGGAGCACAGGACAGTGTCAGGATATGGCCGCTGGTGGAGCAGGGCGCCCTCTGTCACGTATCCAGCTTAGACATCTGTCCTGATAGTTTGTTACAATGTATCAGTCTTTTTTCTCACTTTCTTTCTTCTGCTCCTCAGGTGTTTGAGAAGAAGAACCAGAAATCTTCTCAGAATATCCTCCAGCTGCAGAAGAAGTTGGAGCATTATCACCGCAAGCTGCGCGAGGTGGAGCAGAACGGAATCGCACGCCAACCCAAGGATGTCTTAAGAGACATGCATCAAGGCCTGAAGGACGTGGGGGCCCGAGTGAGCGGCTTCAGCGAGGGGGTGGTGGACAGTGTTAGGGGTGGACTCTCCAGTTTCTCCCAGGCCACGCACTCAGCCGCAGGGGCCGTGGTGTCCAAGCCCCGGGAGATCGCCTCCTTGTTACGGAACCGCTTTGGCAGCAGCGACAACATTTCATCCCTGGACGATGCGACCGGCCTGACCCAAGGGGAGGAGGGAGCGCAGCACGGGAAGAGCCTGGCACCGATCAACATGTTTCAGGCTAGTCCCAAGTATGGGAGTGAGGAGGACTGCTCCAGCGCCACCTCAGGATCACTGGGGGCCAACAGTACTAGTGGGGGGGCCTGGCGGGGGCGGAGGGGGGAGCTCACGAACAAACACCTTGGATATGCAAGGACTGATGGGATTTGAGATGGTGATTCAGGAGATCCAGGAAATGCGAGAAACCCAAAACCAACTGGAGGAGTCTCTGGAAGGTCTCAGGACTCAGTATCAAAGCGACTACTCCTTCATCCTCCAGTCCCTGCAAGAGGAGCGGTACAGGTGAGCGGCGGCCATTATAAGGAGTCTGGTCCCCAGCAGCACAGAGTATGTCAGGAGAGGAGTGTGCTGATCTTATAGGGAGGTCACAGGGTGAGAGTTACATAGTGGGAGGAGAAGGGTCCCCAGCAGCACAGAGTATTTCAGGAGAGGAGTGTGCTGATCTTATAGAGGAGGTCACAGGGTGAGAGTTACATAGTGGGAGGAGCAGGGTCCCCAGCAGCACAGAGTATGTCAGGAGAGGAGTGTGCATCCCTGTAATTTTTATGAGTAGATGACATTCCTGCTATATATGTGTGTAGATATATATATATATGAGTATGGGGTGACGCTGTGTATATATATATTAGTATGTGGTGACGCTGTATATATATATTAGTATGTGGTGCCGCTGTATATATATATATATATATGTGAGTATGGGGTGACGCTGTGTATATATATATATATGTGAGTATGGGGTGACGCTGTGTATATATATATATATGTGAGTATGGGGTGACGCTGTGTATATATATATATATGTGAGTATGGGGTGACGCTGTGTATATATATATTAGTATGTGGTGACGCTGTATATATATATATATATGAGTATGTGGTGACGCTGTGTATATATATATATATGAGTATGGGGTGCCGCTGTGTATATATATGAGAGTATGTGGTGACGCTGTATATATATATATATATGAGTATGGGGTGCCGCTGTGTATATATATATATATATATATATATATGAGAGTATGGGGTGCCGCTGTGTATATATATATATATGAGTATGGGGTGCCGCTGTGTATATATATATATATATATATATATGAGAGTATGGGGTGCCGCTGTGTATATATATGAGAGTATGTGGTGACGCTGTATATATATATATATATGAGTATGGGGGTGCCGCTGTGTATATATATATATATATATATATATATGAGAGTATGGGGTGCCGCTGTGTATATATATATATATGAGTATGGGGTGCCGCTGTGTATATATATATATATGAGTATGGGGTGCCGCTGTGTATATATATATATATGAGTATGGGGTGCCGCTGTGTATATATATATATATATATGAGAGTATGTGGTGACGCTGTATATATATATATATATATATGAGAGTATGGGGTGCGCTGTGTGTATATATATATATATGAGTATGTGGTGACGCTGTATATATATATATATATGAGTATGGGGTGCCGCTGTATATATATGAGTATGTGGTGCCGCTCGCCCTCTCTGGGTTTAGTCATCGCCATGCGCTGTAGTAATGTGGCAGTAAATACCGCGCTGTGTCATTAATCCGCTCATTAGTTACGTAACTTCTTGTTTTTATGATTTTTCTCCTCCCGGCACTTGATGTTCTGAGTAATCTTTTGCCGTTCTGTTGTTTAATCTGCGGCCGCTGCGATGCGACACGACGTTCCCGGTATCGCAGCAGCGCTCCTCTCGCTCTCTACACGCAGAAGCGGCGACGGCTTTACTATTTGTATTTTATTATTTGTATTTTATTATTTGTATTTTATTTTGCTCCTGACTCCGCAGTTGAGTCGCACTCGCTGATCAGCCCATACAGATCAGACCTGCAGGGTTAGAGAGCCCCCTAGTGGTGATTTATAGGTATGACCAGTGTATGGATATGTAGGGTTGGAGCGCCACCTAGTGTTAGAATGGGATATATATGGTTAATGTCCATATTGTGCAGGTCTGACTTTTGTAAAACCACAACTCCCAGCATGCCCACAGCAGGTTCGTGGCAAACGAGTTGATGAGGAAAATGAAATTAGTATTTGTGAAACTGACGGACACGAATCTCCCCGTGTGGATCTCTCATGTGTCTCGTTGTTTCTCCGAGCAGATGTGAGAGGTTGGAGGAGCAGCTCAACGACCTGACCGAGCTCCACCAGAACGAGATCCTCAACCTGAAGCAGGAACTGGCCAGCATGGAGGAGAAGATCGCTTACCAGTCCTACGAGAGGGCGCGAGACATCCAGGTGAGGGGCCCCGGGCTCTACGTCTATGGCCCAGGTCCAGGACACCTCTCATAGCGCTCCTGAGTGATATTAACCATTCATTGACCTCTGCGGGACACGACACAAATCAATAGTTAAAATCAACCAATAGCATCACAGAAAGCGTAGACTGAAATGTAACGCTCCCTATGGGGTAGATCAGGGGTCAGCAACCTTCAGCACTCCGGCTGTTGTGAAACTACAACTCCCAGCATGCTCCATTCACTTCTGTGGGAGCTCCAAGAACAGCAGAGCCCTTGTGTGCATGTTGGGAGTTGTAGTTTATCCATAGCCGGAGTGCTGAAAGTTGTTGTGGTTGATAATCTTGGCCACAGGTCACATTTCCCTAGTAATGCGGCGTATCTGGGTGACGCGCTGCAGCTGTCGCTGACATCCTAAGCCGCCCATCACTCCCCCCGTTGCATCACGTTTCATCCGTCAATCCCTTCCATGCAAATGACACTAAATTGACTCCCATCAGAATTCTCCATCATGTTATTTGCGTTCACTATAGGGAACGCTTCAGTTCTTATAACCTTTATGTTATACAGAGTCAGCGTTAGTTCTATAGTGTCTAATATTCTATGTGCATCACCATGGTCAGGATCTCTGCTTGCTGTCAGCGAATGAGAGCATTCTTGTTAAAGGGGTTATCCTTTAAGAGAGGTCATCTATTGAAGACTGGTGGGGGTCTGACACCTGTTTGGAGTGGCAGCAGCACACAGTGAGCGCCAATCCCGCTTCTAGGCCGTGTGATGTCTGTTCACAGCTCAGTCCCATTCAAGGGAACGGGGCTGAGCTGTGATGCCAAGCACAGTCAATATACATTGTACGGCGTCGGTCTTGGTTTTGTGTGAAGAGGCCACAGCAGGGCCCGAGTGTCAGATCCTGCCTAAGGATAGACATCAGGTATTAAGCCTGGACTCGCCTGCTATGTCACAGACGTATCTAAGCAGCTCTGTCTACAGGCTGATACATTTTACCTGCACTGATACATTGTAGCAAACTGTCACACTCAGCAGCTGGATACAATTGTTACAAACCCTCACCTGATTCTTGTGACCGATTTGTGCTGACATTATACTTTTTGTCCTCTAGGAGGCGCTAGAAGCTTGTCAGACCAGGATTTCCAAGATGGAGCTGCAGCAGCAGCAGCAGCAGGTGGTCCAGCTGGAGGGCTTGGAGAATGCGACGGCTCGAAACCTTCTGGGCAAACTCATCAACATCCTGCTGGCCCTCATGGCCGTGGTCCTGGTGTTTGTGTCCACCGTGGCTAACTGCGTGGTCCCGTTACTGAAGACCCGCGGCCGGACGTTGGGGACGGTTCTGCTGGTCCTGCTGGCCGCACTGCTATACAAACACTCGGATTCTTTCTCTGGGTACCTGGAGAGACTTCTGTCACCCCCCAGATAACCGGACTCTTCTTACCCCCCCATGTTTGGGACGTGGACGGTACCGTTTTCTATTTAGATACATTGGGAGAGCCCATCTGGCCTGTGCCTAAGGGGGGGTCCTGCAGGGATAGGCCCCGAATCGAGGCCATTTTGAGTTGGATAACTGCCAATTCACACTGCCCAGACCTCCTCACGCCTTAAAATCCAGGAGGGTCACGATGGGCATTTTGCAACCCCCCAACATGAGTAATGTTTGTAGTTTCTGGGTTGGACTTGGGGGTGGGGGGCAGGCGGAGGTGAGAGTGTACTGTTTACATTGTATGAGAGATTTTTGGACTTTTTCATGTGTTTTTACATTTTTTGGGGGTGAGGGGTCCCCCTTATGACTGAAGGACAAGTGCTGCAATACGTTTTTGCTCTGCTGATCTAGCAGCGAGCCCCCCTCGTACCCCAGGTCTGTGCCTTCAGGGTCTGTGTCCGGGGGCGGCTCGGACTGCAGCAAGGCATGCTGGGAGTTACCTGGACTTCCAATATGGACGCTGAGTTGTGGCAATAAGGCACTCCGACCTGCTCCTGCCATCCCCTGACCTCTCCCAAGTGCCTTATCGCAGCCATCTCCGGGGAGGGGGCGACGTTACTCTGCACCTTGCAACAAAGCTTTGAGGTCAATAAGTGGCAAATGGGGGAGGGGAGGGGGGTCCAGACTGCCTTTACACTGACCCCGTGGACGTGATTAACCCTTCCCTGGCTGGAGCATTGCAGACCCCTACAGCGACACATTCCTCCAGGGGGGAGCGAGGAGAGGGGCGACTGAGGTTCCTGACGAGGTTTACGTCGTCGTCGACCCCTTTGCTGCTCAGGATGTCGTCTCTATAGCGTGACATCCGCCTTCCTCGCCCCTTGTACAGACACGTGAGCGCAGTATTTCTGCTTCTTTTTATTGGTCGTTCCTTGAATTCTTCTTTTTTTACTATTTTCGGCCCTTGTTGTCCGGAGGGGCCGCCCTGCTGGTAGAGAAAGGTGTGAAATCGATTGCCCGCACTTTGTTTTTTTTTTAAGATTTGCTCGTGCTGCTGAGCGTCACCAGGGGGCAGTAGTGGTGTCTGGGAGACGCGGAGTGGGCGTGTCTGGAAGCAGTGCCGCTCGGTACAGTGTTCCCTTCCTGCTGTGTGTACGAAGGTTTGTTATATCCTGTTTAATATTTTAATTAATATTATTTGGAGTGGGGGGAGGGGCTCGTTGAATAAAAGTCATGTTTTTAAACAAACGTTTGGTCATTTTGGTAAATGGCGTCTTTTTAATCTGCCGCCGGGACATCATCCTTATAGGTAGGATCCCGTGGTGGATAATGGAGGTGACATAAAGTAAGTGAACCCCCGGTGAGTAGCCCACGCTGACAGCAGAGACACGCGGGGTATTGGATACATTAGATATATTAGTGCAGTGACCAGGAATCAGTATACAGAAGACCGTACCAAGAGGAGAGTGACTGAGCATGTGCGTCAACCGTACTCTGTTCATTAGCTGGACATGCTATACACTCTGAACACCAGGTGGCGCTATACTGTGTCAGTAAATCACTGGATCCTTTTATGACTGTCATTATTTGTGATCTATATAATGAATCTGATATTTAATCCCTTACAGTGAATGAGCCGCAATACCAGAGATGGCCACAAACAAGGGGGGCAGGTTATATAAGGCAATGGCATGACCGTTGTCAGTGCATAAAAATATCAAGTGCAAAACTTAATCTCCATAGTAGTGATGGGCGAGATCTCGGGGACATTCACAAGGAGGCCCCAATAAATAAACTGCTCCTCCCCCGCTTTACTCACCTCTCTAGGTCCTCGTCACATTGTCTGGTCTTCTCTGCAGGTGACATCAGCGGCCCTAGGGGAGAGCTGAGGCCAGTGATTGGGCCTCAGAGGTCACATGGGGTGCATAAGCATCAGAACATCCGCGCACCCCATGATGTGTCCCCAGGGGCCTCTGATGTCACCCAGAAGGCCGGAGAGGCGAGAGCGACTGCTCATTATTTAATAGACTAGAATATAATAAAGACTTATCGGGGAGAACCCAAAAAAATCTCAGATTAGACTGAACCCGAAAATTATTGAAAATTTGTAACAAACCCAACTCATTTCTGATCCCTCATCCATACGCCGAGCGCCAGGTCGGGGCAGTTTGTGCATAATAAACCTACCCAACCAATTTACATATCTGGTAGTTACAGAAATTTCTACAACAAATCTGGCGCATGTGAACACGGCCTTGTAGAGAAGGGGGAGAGGCCATAACCCTGCACACGGGCTGTAATACGTGTTACTGCCAGCCGATGGCGCCGCACACAGGCTGTAATACGTGTTACTGCCATTAGATGGCGCCGCGTACAGGCTGTAATACGTGTTACTGCCATTAGATGGCGCCGCGTACAGGCTGTAATACGTGTTACTGCCAGCCGATGGCGCTGTGCACAGGCTGTAATACGTGTTACTGCCATTAGATGGCGCAGTGCACAGGCTGTAATACGTGTTACTGCCATTAGATGGCGCAGTGCACAGGCTGTAATACGTGTTACTGCCATTAGATGGCGCCGCGTACAGGCTGTAATACGTGTTACTGCCAGCAGATGGCGCCGTGTACAGGCTGTAATACGTGTTTCTGCCATTAGTTGGCGCCGCACACAGGCTGTAATACGTGTTACTGCCATTAGAAGGCGCCGTACACAGGCTGTAATACGTGTTACTGCCAGCCGATGGCGCTGTGCACAGGCTGTAATACATGTTACTGCCATTAGATGGCGCTGTGCACAGGCTGTAATACGTGTTACTGCCATTAGATGGCGCCACACACAGGCTGTAATACGTGTTTCTGCCATTAGTTGGCGCCGCACACAGGCTGTAATACGTGTTACTGCCATTAGAAGGCGCCGTACACAGGCTGTAATACGTGTTACTGCCAGCCGATGGCGCTGTGCACAGGCTGTAATACATGTTACTGCCAGCAGATGGCGCCACACACAGGCTGTAATACATGTTACTGCCATTAGATGGCGCCACACACAGGCTGTAATACGTGTTACTGCCATTAGATGGCGCTGTGCACAGGCTGTAATACGTGTTACTGCCATTAGATGGCGCCGCGTACAGGCTGTAATACGTGTTACTGCCATTAGATGGCGCCGCACACAGGCTGTAATACGTGTTACTGCCAGCAGATGGCGCCACACACAGGCTGTAATACGTGTTACTGCCATTAGATGGCGCTGTGCACAGGCTGTAATACGTGTTACTGCCATTAGATGGCACCGCACACAGGCTGTAATACGTGTTACTGCCATTAGATGGCGCCGCGTACAGGCTGTAATACGTGTTACTGCCATTAGATGGCGCCGCGCACAGGCTGTAATACGTGTTCCTGCCAGCAGATGGCGCCGCACACAGGCTGTAATACATGATACTGCCAGCAGATGGCGCCGCACACACAGGTTTAGGATTTCCCTCCATTACACTCCTTAGAAGTTCTCAGAAGTCTCTTCAGTTTTTCACTTTTCCTCTCCCCTCATAGTAACCGGTTTCCATGGTAACTCGCTTTTCTTACTGATTTTGTCACCTTTCAGCTTTCTTCAGGTGTTAAATGTAAAATGTTCCAAAAGCGATTTAGGAGCGCATTTCATTGGAAAGACACTTTGGCCTTTCAGGAGTCTGGGAAAGCTGGGTGATAACGTAACTGTAGTAACCAAGCTGTTTGGGTTATCCTAGTGAGAGGACAGTTGGCCCTGCGGGTGGCGCTATGATGTTGGGCGCCCTCTGCCCCCGGGGTTGGGCCCGTCTTGCTGCCAGCGGGTGGCGCTATGATGTTGGGCGCCCTCTGCCCCCGGGGTTGGGCCCGTCTTGCTGCCAGCGGGTGGCGCTATGATGTTGGGCGCCCTCTGCCCCCGGGGTTGGGCCCGTCTTGCTGCCTGCGGGTGGCGCTATGATGTTGGGCGCCCTCTGCTCCCGGGGTTGGGCCCGTCTTGCTGCCTGCGGGTGGCGCTATGATGTTGGGCGCCCTCTGCCCCCGGGGTTGGGCCCGTCTTGCTGCCTGCGGGTGGCGCTATGATGTTGGGCGCCCTCTGCCCCCGGGGTTGGGCCCGTCTTGCTGCCAGCGGGTGGCGCTATGATGTTGGGCGCCCTCTGCTCCCGGGGTTGGGCCCGTCTTGCTGCCTGCGGGTGGCGCTATGATGTTGGGCGTCCTCTGCCCCCGGGGTTGGGCCCGTCTTGCTGCCTGCGGGTGGCGCTATGATGTTGGGCGCCCTCTGCCCCCGGGGGTTGGGCCCGTCTTGCTGCCAGCGGGTGGCGCTATGATGTTGGGCGCCCTCTGCTCCCGGGGTTGGGCCCGTCTTGCTGCCAGCGGGTGGCGCTATGATGTTGGGCGCCCTCTGCCCCCGGGGGTTGGGCCCGTCTTGCTGCCTGCGGGTGGCGCTATGATGTTGGGCGCCCTCTGCCCCCGGGGTTGGGCCCGTCTTGCTGCCTGCGGGTGGCGCTATGATGTTGGGCGCCCTCTGCCCCCGGGGTTGGGCCCGTCTTGCTGCCAGCGGGTGGCGCTATGATGTTGGGCGCCCTCTGCCCCCGGGGGTTGGGCCCGTCTTGCTGCCAGCGGGTGGCGCTATGATGTTGGGCGCCCTCTGCCCCCGGGGTTGGGCCCGTCTTGCTGCCAGCGGGTGGCGCTATGATGTTGGGCGCCCTCTGCCCCCGGGGTTGGGCCCGTCTTGCTGCCAGCGGGTGGCGCTATGATGTTGGGCGCCCTCTGCCCCCGGGGTTGGGCCCGTCTTGCTGCCAGCGGGTGGCGCTATGATGTTGGGCGCCCTCTGCCCCCGGGGTTGGGCCCGTCTTGCTGCCAGCGGGTGGCGCTATGATGTTGGGCGCCCTCTGCCCCCGGGGTTGGGCCCGTCTTGCTGCCAGCGGGTGGCGCTATGATGTTGGGCGCCCTCTGCCCCCGGGGTTGGGCCCGTCTTGCTGCCAGCGGGTGATTTCATCCCTTATCAGCCCTCGCAGCTTCCCCCCGGATTTCAGGACATTTATCTACAGGAAACAGCCACAGCCAAAGGGAAACCGTGACCCCTGCGAATCCCCTCACCCTTCCTCAGACCGCCCCCTGCTGTGTATGCAGCGGCCCCGCACCTCTCACCTCCACAACATCTATCAGTAAGTGGCCATCCAGCTTTCCCAGGCTCCAGACCGGCCAGTCTCATGAGCTATCTAGTAGTGGTAGATCTGTTACTGGGAAAGCTGGGTGACCTCCAATATGGCCGTCATAAGTCGTGTGGCCACAAACCTTTCCCAGTGTCCCAGCTCACTGCACGTTACATTTGTGGGGCTACTGTGGAGGACATTATACTATGTGGAGGGCTCACCATGCAGAGTCTGGAGAGAGGATTCAGTCATCATGAATGAGGTGATGAGATCGTCTTCCCAGAGTCTGAGCTGTAAATCCGGGCTCCTGGGGCGGTCACTGGGCCCCAGCCACCAGGCGGACCCTAACCCCTTATCTAACTGCAGAGGGGGTGGGTCAAAGAGTAACCCCAGGGGCCCCACAACAAAGGGCAAAGTGAAGTCTGTTACTTTAAATCTTCTTTCACTTACAGAGGTGTAACATGAAGGTTCTGGGCCCCAATGCAAAATCTGTAACAGGGGCCCCGCCTGCCATGTCAGGTCCCGGGGGCAGTACAATGGCTGCGCCCCCTATAGCTGGGCCATATACACACTGACCACTAAGATGCTGCGACTTATTGTAAAATCTGCTAAAGGGTTAAATCCAAACATCCTGAAGCAACAAGTAATATACGAAAATAATGTGACCCCCCCCCCCCCCGAGCCCCCCGGTGATAATAGAGCTGTGATGTATCTGGGGGTCTATGGGGGGCATTACTGGGCTATGGAGGAGACCCCAATTATCAGCAGCAGAAGAAGGAAAAACAAATTGTCACCTGAACTCCTCCAGCTCTACTGAGGTCCGACAAACCCCCATGTAGGATGTGGAAGGAACTGCGATAATAAGTCACATCCTCCAGAAGATCTGAGCACAACCGCCTGATACAGAATCTACTATATCCAGAGCGGGTCAGAGATACCCAGGTTATACCGGCTGTACATATATATTATATACAGGAGATACCCGGGTTATACCGGCTGTTCATATATAATTATATACGGGAGATACCCAGGTTATACCAGCTGTACATATATAATTATATACAGGGGATACCCAGGTTATACCAGCTGTACATATATCATTATATACAGGAGATACCCAGGTTATACCGGCTGTACATATAGAATTATATACAGGAGATACCCAGGCTATACCGGCTGTTCATATATAATTATATACGGGAGATACCCAGGTTATACCGGCTGTACATATATAATTATATACAGGAGATACCCAGGTTATACCGGCTGTACATATATATAGAATTATATACAGGAGATACCCAGGTTATACCAGCTGTACATATAGAATTATATACAGGAGATCCCCAGGTTATACCGGCTGTACATATAGAATTATATACAGGAGATACCCAGGCTATACCGGCTGTACATATATAATTATATACAGGGGATACCCAGGTTATACCAGCTGTACATATATCATTATATACAGGAGATACCCAGGTTATACCGGCTGTACATATATAATTATATACAGGAGATACCCAGGTTATACCAGCTGTACATATATAATTATATACAGGAGATACCCAGGTTATACCGGCTGTACATATATAATTATATACAGGAGATACCCGGGTTATACCGGCTGTACATATATAATTATATACAGGAGATACCCAGGCTATACCGGCTGTACATATATAATTATATACAGGAGATACCCAGGTTATACTGGCTATATATATATATATATATATATATCATTATATACAGGAGATACCCAGGTTATACCAGCTGTACATATATAATTATATACAGGAGATACCCAGGTTATACCGGCTGTACATATATAATTATATACAGGGGATACCCAGGTTATACCGGCTGTACATATATAATTATATACAGGAGATACCCAGGTTATACCGGCTGTACATATATAATTATATACAGGAGATACCCAGGTTATACTGGCTATATATATATATATCATTATATACAGGGAGATACCCAGGTTATACCAGCTGTACATATATAATTATATACAGGAGATCCCCGGGTTATACCAGCTGTACATATAGAATTATATACAGGAGATACCCGGGTTATACCAGCTGTACATATATAATTATATACAGGAGATACCCAGGTTATACCAGCTGTACATATATAATTATATACGGGAGATACCCGGGTTATGCCGGCTGTACATATATAGTTATATACAGGAGATCCCCAGGTTATACCGACTGTACATATATAATTATATACAGGAGATACCCGGGTTATACCGGCTGTACATATATAATTATATACGGGAGATACCCGGGTTATACCGGCTGTACATATATAGTTATATACGGGAGATACCCGGGTTATGCCGGCTGTACATATATAATTATATACAAGAGATACCCAGGTTATACCAGCTGTACATATGTAATTATATACAGGAGATATCCAGGTTATACCGGCTGTACATATAGAATTATATACAGGAGATACCCAGGTTATACCAGCTGTACATATATAATTATATACAAGAGATACCTAGGTTATACCAGCTGTACATATATAATTATATACAGGAGATACCCAGGTTATACCGGCTGTACATATATATTATATACAGGAGATACCCAGGTTATACCGGCTGTACATATATAATTATATACAGGAGATACCCAGGTTATACCGGCTGTACATATATATTATATACAGGAGATACCCAGGTTATACCGGCTGTACATATATATTATATACAGGAGATACCCAGGTTATACCGGCTGTACATATATATTATATACAGGAGATACCCAGGTTATACCGGCTGTACATATATAATTATATACAAGAGATACCCAGGTTATACCGGCTGTACATATATAATTATATACAAGAGATACCCAGGTTATACCGGCTGTACATATATAATTATATACAGGAGATACCCAGGTTATACCGGCTGTACATATATAATTATATACAGGAGATACCCAGGTTATACCGGCTGTACGTATATATTATATACAGGAGATACCCAGGTTATACCAGCTGTACATATATATTATATACAGGAGATACCCAGGTTATACCGGCTGTACATATATAATTATATACAAGAGATACCCAGGTTATACCGGCTGTACATATATAATTATATACAAGAGATACCCAGGTTATACCGGCTGTACATATATAATTATATACAGGAGATACCCAGGTTATACCAGCTGTACATATAGAATTATATACAGGAGATACCCAGGTTATACCGGCTGTACATATATAATTATATACAGGAGATACCCAGGTTATACCGGCTGTACATATATAATTATATACAGGAGATACCCAGGTTATACCAGCTGTACATATATAATTATATACAGTGTATACCCAGGTTATAGCGGCAGGGTCTATATCACTATATATCTATATATATTACTGCTCAGGTCCAGTGTATATGTTGGAGCTTGTCCCGGGGGTATTACACTATGTTACTAGGCCTTTCCTGTATGTATATTGTACTTATATCCTCTTCCTTCTGACCCGTCTCTTTTTGTCTGGTTCCTGCCTCTATATCTGCGTTTCCTTCTGCGTTTCCTTGCTTTATTATAGCAGCAGATCCCTCGGGGCCCGGGTTATATACGTCCAGTCCGAGGCTCTCGCTCTATATAACATATAGCCAGGACATACTATATATATATATATATATATATATATATATATATATATATATATACCGTAACTATAGGGGCTGTCCCCTGAGCCTGAGGTGCCCTATGACCCCTCTGCAATGTGGGAAGACCCCAGTAATATAAATGGTCCCTAGTAGTTGGGGGCATTAGGGCACAGAGGCGTCAGGCTACACCTGTGGGTACAGCTAGAAATGCGGACGGGGGGCTTTGTCTATTTTAAGATATATATCTGCTTCTGAGAAAGCTGGATGATGACACAAATGGCCACAATGAGGTTCCCATAACCAGCCATCCCTCCCAGACCCTGCTCCATATCTTTACAGTGATGGCCAAAAGTATTGACACCCCTGCAATTCTGTCAGATAATACTCAATTTCTTCCAGAAAATGATTGCAATCACAAATGCTTTTGTAATAATATCTTCATTTATTTTTTCGTCAATGGAAAACCACAAAAAGAATTGTCAAAAAGCCAAATTGGATATAATTCCACACCAAACATAAAAAAGGGGGTGGACAAAAGTTTTGGCACCCTTTGAAAAATCATGTGATGCTTCTCTAATTAGTGTAATTAACAGCACCTGTTACTTACCTGTGGCACATAACAGGTGGTGGCAATAACTAAATCACACTTGCAGCCAGTTGAAATGGATTAAAGTTGACTCAACCTCTGTCCTGTGTCCTTGTGTGTACCACATTGAGCATGGAGAAAAGAAAGAAGACCAAAGAACTGTCTGAGGACTTGAGAAGCAAAATTGTGAGGAAGCATGAGCAATCTCAAGGCTACAAGTCCATCTCCAAAGACCTGAATGTTCCTGTGTCTACAGTGCGCAGTGTCATCAAGAAGTGTAAAGCCCATGGCACTGTGGCTAACCTCCCTAGATGTGGACGGAAAAGAAAAATTGACGAGAGATTTCAACGAAAGATTGTGCGGATGGTGGCTAAAGAACCTCGACTAACATCCAAACAAGTTCTAGCTGCCCTGCAGTCCGAGGGTACAACAGTGTCAACCCGTACTATCCGCCGGCGTCTGAATGAAAAGGGACTCTATGGTAGGATACCCAGGAAGACCACACTTCTGACCCAGAGACACAAAAAAGCCAAAACTTACCTGAGAAAGCCAAAAACTTTTTGGAAGAATGTTCTCTTGTCAGATGAGACAAAAGTAGAGCTTTTTGGGAAAAGGCATCAACATAGAGTTTACAGGAAAAAAAAAAGAGGCCTTCAAAGAAAAGAACACGGTCCCTACAGTCAGACATGGCGGAGGTTCCCTGATGTTTTGGGGTTGCTTTGCTGCCTCTGGCACTGGACTGCTTGACCGTGTGCATGGCATTATGAAGTCTGCAGCATAATGTAGGGCCCAGTGTGAGAAAGCTGGGTCTCCCTCAGAGGTCATGGGTCTTCCAGCAGGACAATGACCCAAAACACACTTCAAAAAGCACTAGAAAATGGTTTGAGAGAAAGCACTGGAGACTTGTAAAGTGGCAGCAATGAGTCCAGACCTGAATCCCATAGAACACCCAAGGAGAGATCTCACAATGGCAGTTTGGAGAAGGCGCCCTTCACATCTCAGGGACCTGGAGAAATTCCAGCAGAGCATTGGAAGAAACTCATTGATGGTTACCGGAAGCGGTTGTTCGCAGTTATTTTGTCTAAAGGTTGTGCTAGCAAGTATTAGGCTGAGGGTGCCAATACTTTTGTCCGGCCCATTTTTGGAGTTTTGTGTAAAATGATCAATGATTTGACTTTTTTTTCATTCTCTTTTGTGTTTTTTCATTGCAAGCAAAATAAATGAAGATATTATTACCAAAGCATTTGTGATTGCAATCATTTTCTGGAAGAAATGGAGTATTATCTGACAGAATTGCAGGGGTGCCAATACTTTTGGCCAGCACTGTATGTAACTTGGCAGATTTGTTAGTCAGGAGTCTGGGAAAGTTGGGTGTCAGCTCAGTCAATGTTTTATATTGGCTTTTATAGGGGTTATAACCCAACTTTCCCAGAAAACACAATCACAGAATGTAACTGTTCATAATGAAAGATCTTCTCCAGTCATCCTCCATTCCCTGCCAAGACAAGAAGCAGCCGCTGTCCAAACCTCACGTGGGCCCCGAAATCTGCGGCAGGTCCTGAATACAAGCGTTTGAAGAGAATAATCTTGTCATGTTGTGGGGAGTCTGTTATATGTCACGTGTCATGTGTTATGTGGGGGCGCTGTGAGTATGGGGAGTTGTGTTATCACAGTACAGCATGAGCCAGGGGTGCAGGGGTCAGCTCTGGGGTCTTAGATTGCTGAGGACTTGCAGCTCTGGGGTCTTGCAGTTCTGGGGTCTTGCAGTACGGGGGTCTTGCAGTACGGGGGGTCTTGCAGTTCTGGGATCTTGCAGCATTGGGGTCTTGCAGTACGGGGGTCTTGCAGCATTGGGGTCTTGCAGTTCTGGGATCTTGCAGTACGGGAGTCTTGCAGTACGGGGGTCTTGCAGTTCTGGGGTCTTGCAGCATTGGGGTCTTGCAGTATGGGGGTCTTGCAGTTCTGGGATCTTGCAGTACGGGGGTCTTGCAGTACGGGGGTCTTGCAGTTCTGGGGTCTTGCAGCATTGGGGTCTTGCAGTACGGGGGTCTTGCAGCATTGGGGTCTTATAGTACGGGGTCTTGCAGTATGGGGGTCTTGCAGTTCTGGGGTCTTGCAGTATGGGGGTCTTGCAGTACGGGGGTCTTGCAGTAATAGGGTTTTGCAGTAATAGGGTCTTGCAGATGTGCAATAATTTGCAATTTTTCTCTTTTTTCACTTTTGTAGGAGGGGGTGACTACAATGAGCAGTTTCCACCAGATCAACAAGTTATGTACTTACCCCAGAACCTGTCCCAAATTAAATCCCTGCAATAGACGAACCTATGCTAAGCTTACAGATAAGTAACTTCCTTGCCTTTAGGGGTTAATCCTTTTTTACGACGGGCCACACACTTTTTTTGGTGTAGATTTTGCAGCGTTTTTTTGAGCCAAAGCTAGTACAGTAGTAGCTCCAAAAGGAATGGGAAATATCTAGGAAGCTCTTACACTTCTCCCCTCTGCAAAAATCTGCAACAAAAAAAACAGATTTTCCGCAATGTGGGGCCTTAACCTTAGGGTCAATTCACATCCGTAGTTATTAGCCGTCATACATGTATAGTATAATAAATAATTGGATGGAGAAACCATTCCAGTCCTCCTGAGAGCTGTTCAATAGTTATTACAGTGACTGTTATACCACGGATGGCCACTGGGGGTGCTGTTTATCAGTCTGTCTCATTGATACAGACCTGTAAAGGATGAGCTTATAATTACTGAAAATTAATCTACAAAAACTGTGATTACACATTAATGACACCTCATTAGCAGATATCACAACATCCTCCGGGTAAATATCCTGACACAACTGGGGAACGGCAGATACTGAGGTCAAGTTTTCATTCAAGACCAAAAAGTTTAGGAATTCCTCATCTCAGACCGGACGGGAAGTCTCCAAACAACAGGAATTGGAGTTCTCAGTCAGCAAGTTAATGCTGCAGGCTTCCTTCCTGCTGTATCTGAGGGTCTTATAGAGTCACAAACTTCTTTCATCATTACCCGGCCCCGTCCAAATCCCCGAACCTGACACATTTATTTCCACCATAGATTGTAGGATGAAACAATGACGGGAATTCTGCAGCGAAAATGTCTCCAAGATATTGTGATTAGAGAAAGTGTTACCTAAAATGCCCCATGTGATAATGATTGAGATGTCTGTCTAAATATGCCGCCAGTCTGCCACCTATAGGCAAGAATATAACTACTATAATACTGCCCCCTATGTACAAGAATATAACTACTATAATACTACTCCTATGTACAAGAATATAACTACTATAATACTGCCCCCTATGTACAAGAATATAACTACTATAATACTGCTCCTATGTACAAGAATATAACTACTATAATACTACCTCCTATGTACAAGAATATAACTACTATAATACTGCCCCCTATGTACAAGAATATAACTACTATAATACTGCTCCTATGTACAAGAATATAACTACTATAATACTACTCCTATGTACAAGAATATAACTACTATAATACTGCCCCTATGTACAAGAATATAACTACTATAATACTGCTCCTATGTACAAGAATATAACTACTATAATACTACCTCCTATGTACAAGAATATAACTACTATAATACTGCCCCCTATGTACAAGAATATAACTACTATAATACTGCTCCTATGTACAAGAATATAACTACTATAATACTACTCCTATGTACAAGAATATAACTACTATAATACTGCCCCTATGTACAAGAATATAACTACTATAATACTGCTCCTATGTACAAGAATATAACTACTATAATACTACCTCCTATGTACAAGAATATAACTACTATAATACTGCCTCCTATGTACAAGAATATAACTACTATAATACTGCCTCCTATGTACAAGAATATAACTACTATAATACTGCCTCCTATGTACAATAATATAACTACTATAATACTGCCTCCTATGTACAAGAATATAACTACTATAATACCGCTCCTATGTACAAGAATATAACTACTATAATACTACCTCCTATGTACAAGAATATAACTACTATAATACTACCTCCTATGTACAAGAATATAACTACTATAATACTGCTCCTATGTACAAGAATATAACTACTATAATACTGCCCCCTATGTACAAGAATATAACTACTATAATACTGCCCCCCTATGTACAAGAATATAACTACTATAATACTACCTCCTATGTACAAGAATATAACTACTATAATACTGCCCCCTATGTACAAGAATATAACTACTATAATACTGCCCCTATGTACAAGAATATAACTACTATAATACTACCTCCTATGTACAGGAATATAACTACTATAATACTGCTCCTATGTACAAGAATATAACTACTATAATACTGCTCCTATGTACAAGAATATAACTACTATAATACTGCTCCTATGTACAAGTATATAACTACTATAATACTGCTCCTATGTACAAGAATATAACTACTATAATACTACTCATATGTACAAGAATATAACTACTATAATACTACTCCTATGTACAAGAATATAACTACTATAATACTGCTCCTATGTACAAGAATATAACTACTATAATACTACTCCTATGTACAAGAATATAACTACTATAATACTGCTCCTATGTACAAGAATATAACTACTATAATACTGCCCCCTATGTACAAGAATACAACTACTATAATACTACCCCTATGTACAAGAATATAACTACTATAATACTACCTCCTATGTACAAGAATATAACTACTATAATACTACCTCCTATGTACAAGAATATAACTACTATAATACTACCCCTATGTACAAGAATATAACTACTATAATACTGCTCCTATGTACAAGAATATAACTACTATAATAGTGCCCCCTATGTACAAGAATATAACTACTATAATACTGCCCCCTATGTACAAGAATATAACTACTATAATACTACCTCCTATGTACAAGAATATAACTACTATAATACTACCCCTATGTACAAGAATATAACTACTATAATACTACCTCCTATGTACAAGAATATAACTACTATAATACTACCTCCTATGTACAAGAATATAACTACTATAATACTACCCCAATGTACAAGAATATAACTACTATAATACTGCTCCTATGTACAAGAATATAACTACTATAATAGTGCCCCCTATGTACAAGAATATAACTACTATAATACTGCCCCCTATGTACAAGAATATAACTACTATAATACTGCTGCTATGTACAAGAATATAACTACTATAATACTACCTCCTATGTACAAGAATATAACTACTATAATACTACCTCCTATGTACAAGAATATAACTACTATAATAGTGCCCCCTATGTACAATAATATAACTACTGTAATACTGCCCCCTATGTACAAGAATATAACTACTAAAATACTACTCCTATGTACAAGAATATAACTACTGTAATACTGCTCCTATGTACAAGAATATAACTACTATAATACTGCCCCCTATGTACAAGAATATAACTACTATAATACTGCTCCTATGTACAAGAATATAACTACTATAATACTACTCCTATGTACAAGAATATAACTACTATAATACTACTTCTATGTACAAGAATATAACTACTATAATACTGCCCCCTATGTACAAGAATATAACTACTATAATACTACCTCCTATGTACAAGAATATAACTACTATAATACTACTCCTATGTACAAGAATATAACTACTATAATACTACCTCCTATGTACAAGAATATAACTACTATAATACTGCCTCCTATGTACAAGAATATAACTACTATAATACTGCTCCTATGTACAAGAATATAACTACTATAATACTGCCCCCTATGTACAAGAATATAACTACTATAATACTGCCTCCTATGTACAAGAATATAACTACTATAATACTGCTCCTATGTACAAGAATATAACTACTATAATACTGCCCCCTATGTACAAGAATATAACTACTATAATACTACTCCTATGTACAAGAATATAACTACTATAATACTACTTCTATGTACAAGAATATAACTACTATAATACTGCTCCTATGTACAAGAATATAACTACTATAATAGTGCCCCCTATGTACAAGAATATAACTACTATAATACTGCCCCCTATGTACAAGAATATAACTACTATAATACTGCTGCTATGTACAAGAATATAACTACTATAATACTACCTCCTATGTACAAGAATATAACTACTATAATACTACCTCCTATGTACAAGAATATAACTACTATAATACTGCCCCCTATGTACAAGAATATAACTACTGTAATACTGCCCCCTATGTACAAGAATATAACTACTATAATACTACTCCTATGTACAAGAATATAACTACTGTAATACTGCTCCTATGTACAAGAATATAACTACTATAATACTGCTCCTATGTACAAGAATATAACTACTATAATACTGCCCCCTATGTACAAGAATATAACTACTATAATACTGCTCCTATGTACAAGAATATAACTACTATAATACTACCTCCTATGTACAAGAATATAACTACTATAATACTACTCCTATGTACAAGAATATAACTACTATAATACTGCTCCTATGTACAAGAATATAACTACTATAATACTGCCCCCTATGTACAAGAATACAACTACTATAATACTACCCCTATGTACAAGAATATAACTACTATAATACTACCTCCTATGTACAAGAATATAACTACTATAATACTACCTCCTATGTACAAGAATATAACTACTATAATACTACCCCTATGTACAAGAATATAACTACTATAATACTGCTCCTATGTACAAGAATATAACTACTATAATAGTGCCCCCTATGTACAAGAATATAACTACTATAATACTGCCCCCTATGTACAAGAATATAACTACTATAATACTACCTCCTATGTACAAGAATATAACTACTATAATACTACCCCTATGTACAAGAATATAACTACTATAATACTACCTCCTATGTACAAGAATATAACTACTATAATACTACCTCCTATGTACAAGAATATAACTACTATAATACTACCCCAATGTACAAGAATATAACTACTATAATACTGCTCCTATGTACAAGAATATAACTACTATAATAGTGCCCCCTATGTACAAGAATATAACTACTATAATACTGCCCCCTATGTACAAGAATATAACTACTATAATACTGCTGCTATGTACAAGAATATAACTACTATAATACTGCTCCTATGTACAAGAATATAACTACTATAATACTACCTCCTATGTACAAGAATATAACTACTATAATACTACCTCCTATGTACAAGAATATAACTACTATAATAGTGCCCCCTATGTACAAGAATATAACTACTGTAATACTGCCCCCTATGTACAAGAATATAACTACTATAATACTACTCCTATGTACAAGAATATAACTACTGTAATACTGCTCCTATGTACAAGAATATAACTACTATAATACTGCTCCTATGTACAAGAATATAACTACTATAATACTGCCCCCTATGTACAAGAATATAACTACTATAATACTGCTCCTATGTACAAGAATATAACTACTATAATACTACTCCTATGTACAAGAATATAACTACTATAATACTACTTCTATGTACAAGAATATAACTACTATAATACTGCCCCCTATGTACAAGAATATAACTACTATAATACTACCTCCTATGTACAAGAATATAACTACTATAATACTACTCCTATGTACAAGAATATAACTACTATACTACTACCTCCTATGTACAAGAATATAACTACTATAATACTGCCTCCTATGTACAAGAATATAACTACTATAATACTGCTCCTATGTACAAGAATATAACTACTATAATACTGCCCCCTATGTACAAGAATATAACTACTATAATACTGCCTCCTATGTACAAGAATATAACTACTATAATACTGCTCCTATGTACAAGAATATAACTACTATAATACTGCCCCCTATGTACAAGAATATAACTACTATAATACTACTCCTATGTACAAGAATATAACTACTATAATACTACTTCTATGTACAAGAATATAACTACTATAATACTGCCCCCTATGTACAAGAATATAACTACTATAATACTACCTCCTATGTACAAGAATATAACTACTATAATACTACTCCTATGTACAAGAATATAACTACTATAATACTACTCCTATGTACAAGAATATAACTACTATAATACTACCTCCTATGTACAAGAATATAACTACTATAATACTGCTCCTATGTACAAGAATATAACTACTATAATACTGCCCCCTATGTACAAGAATATAACTACTATAATACTGCTCCTATGTACAAGAATATAACTACTATAATACTACTCCTATGTACAAGAATATAACTACAATAATACTGCCCCTATGTACAAGAATATAACTACTATAATACTGCCCCCTATGTACAAGAATATAACTACTATAATACTGCCCCCTATGTACAAGAATATAACTACTATAATACTGCTCCTATGTACAAGAATATAACTACTATAATACTACTCCTATGTACAAGAATATAACTACTATAATACTGCTCCTATGTACAAGAATATAACTACTATAATACTCCTATGTACAAGAATATAACTACTATAATACTACTCCTATGTACAAGAATATAACTACTATAATACTGCTCCTATGTACAAGAATATAACTACTATAATATTCCTATGTACAAGAATATAACTACTATAATACTACCTCCTATGTACAAGAATATAACTACTATAATACTGCTCCTATGTACAAGAATATAACTACTATAATACTACTCCTATGTACAAGAATATAACTACTATAATACTACCCCTATGTACAAGAATATAACTACTATAATACTGCTCTATGTACAAGAATATAACTACTATAATACTGCTCCTATGTACAAGAATATAACTACTATAATACTACTCCTATGTACAAGAATATAACTACTATAATACTACCCCTATGTACAAGAATATAACAACTATAATACTCCCTCCTATGTACAAGAATATAACTACTATAATACTGCTGCTATGTACAAGAATATAACTACTATAATACTCCCTCCTATGTACAAGAATATAACTACTATAATACTGCTGCTATGTACAAGAATATAACTACTATAATACTACCTCCTATGTACAAGAATATAACTACTATAATACTGCCCCCTATGTACAAGAATATAACTACTATAATACTGCTCCTATGTACAAGAATATAACTACTATAATACTGCCCCCTATATACAAGAATATAACTACTATAATATTGCTCCTATGTACAAGAATATAACTACTATAATACTGCTCCTATGTACAAGAATATAACTACTATAATACTGCTCCTATGTACAAGAATATAACTACTATAATACCACCTCCTATGTACAAGAATATAACTACTATAATACTGCTCCTATGTACAAGAATATAACTACTATAATACTACCTCCTATGTACAAGAATATAACTACTATAATACTACCTCCTATGTACAAGAATATAACTACTACAATACTGCTCCTATGTACAAGAATATAATTACTATAATACTGCCCCCTATGTACAAGAATATAACTACTATAATACTGCCCCCTATGTACAAGAATATAACTACTATAATACTGCTCCTATGTACAAGAATATAACTACTATAATACTGCTCCTATGTACAAGAATATAACTACTATAATACTGCTCCTATGTACAAGAATATAACTACTATAATACTGCTCCTATGTACAAGAATATAACTACTATAATACTGCTCCTATGTACAAGAATATAACTACTATAATACTACCTCCTATGTACAAGAATATAACTACTATAATACTACCCCTATGTACAAGAATATAACTACTATAATACTACCTCCTATGTACAAGAATATAACTACTATAATACTACCCCAATGTACAAGAATATAACTACTATAATACTGCTCCTATGTACAAGAATATAACTACTATAACAGTGCCCCCTATGTAAAAGAATATAACTACTATAATACTGCCCCCTATGTACAAGAATATAACTACTATAATACTGCTGCTATGTAGAAGAATATAACTACTATAATACTACCTCCTATGTACAAGAATATAACTACTATAATACTACCTCCTATGTACAAGAATATAACTACTATAATACTACCCCTATGTACAAGAATATAACTACTATAATACTGCCCCCTATGTACAAGAATATAACTACTATAATACTGCTCCTATGTACAAGAATATAACTACTATAATACTGCTCCTATGTACAAGAATATAACTACTATAATACTGCCCCCTATGTACAAGAATATAACTACTATAATACTGCTCCTATGTACAAGAATATAACTACTATAATACTGCCCCCTATGTACAAGAATATAACTACTATAATACTGCTCCTATGTACAAGAATATAACTACTATAATACTACTCCTATGTACAAGAATATAATTACTATAATACTACTTCTATGTACAAGAATATAACTACTATAATACTGCCCCCTATGTACAAGAATATAACTACTATAATACTACCTCCTATGTACAAGAATATAACTACTATAATACTACTCCTATGTACAAGAATATAACTACTATAATACTACCTCCTATGTACAAGAATATAACTACTATAATACTGCCACTATGTACAAGAATATAACTACTATAATACTGCTCCTATGTACAAGAATATAACTACTATAATACTGCCCCCTATGTACAAGAATATAACTACTATAATACTGCTCCTATGTACAAGAATATAACTACTATAATACTACTCCTATGTACAAGAATATAACTACAATAATACTGCCCCTATGTACAAGAATATAACTACTATAATACTGCCCCCTATGTACAAGAATATAACTACTATAATACTGCCCCCTATGTACAAGAATATAACTACTATAATACTGCTCCTATGTACAAGAATATAACTACTATAATACTACTCCTATGTACAAGAATATAACTACTATAATACTGCTCCTATGTACAAGAATATAACTACTATAATACTACTCCTATGTACAAGAATATAACTACTATAATACTACCCCTATGTACAAGAATATAACTACTATAATACTGCCCTATGTACAAGAATATAACTACTATAATACTGCTCCTATGTACAAGAATATAACTACTATAATACTGCTCCTATGTACAAGAATATAACTACTATAATACTACTCCTATGTACAAGAATATAACTACTATAATACTACCCCTATGTACAAGAATATAACTACTATAATACTCCCTCCTATGTACAAGAATATAACTACTATAATACTGCTGCTATGTACAAGAATATAACTACTATAATACTACCTCCTATGTACAAGAATATAACTACTATAATACTGCTCCTACGTACAAGAATATAACTACTATAATACTACCCCTATGTACAAGAATATAACTACTATAATACTGCCCCCTATGTACAAGAATATAACTACTATAATACTACCCCTATGTACAAGAATATAACTACTATAATACTACTCCTATGTACAAGAATATAACTACTATAATACTGCTGCTATGTACAAGAATATAACTACTATAATACTACCTCCTATGTACAAGAATATAACTACTATAATACTGCCCCCTATGTACAAGAATATAACTACTATAATACTACCTCCTATGTACAAGAATATAACTACTATAATACTGCTGCTATGTACAAGAATATAACTACTATAATACTACCTCCTATGTACAAGAATATAACTACTATAATACTGCCCCTATGTACAAGAATATAACTACTATAATACTGCTCCTATGTACAAGAATATAACTACTATAATACTGCCCCCTATATACAAGAATATAACTACTATAATACTGCTCCTATGTACAAGAATATAACTATTATAATACTGCTCCTATGTACAAGAATATAACTACTATAATACTACCTCCTATGTACAAGAATATAACTACTATAATACCACCTCCTATGTACAAGAATATAACTACTATAATACTGCTCCTATGTACAAGAATATAACTACTATAATACTGCTCCTATGTACAAGAATATAACTACTATAATACTACCTCCTATGTACAAGAATATAACTACTATAATACTACTCCTATGTACAAGAATATAACTACTATAATACTACCTCCTATGTACAAGACTATAACTACTATAATACTGCTCTTATGTACAAGAATATAACTACTATAATACTACCTCCTATGTACAAGACTATAACTACTATAATACTGCTCCTATGTACAAGAATATAACTACTATAATACTACCTCCTATGTACAAGAATATAACTACTATAATACTACCTCCTATGTACAAGAATATAACTACTATAATACTGCCCCCTATGTACAAGAATATAACTACTATAATACTATAATACTGCTCCTATGTACAAGAATATAGCTACTATAATACTGCTCCTATGTACAAGAATATAACTACTATAATACTACCTCCTATGTACAAGAATATAACTACTATAATACTGCTCCCTATGTACAAGAATATAACTACTATAATACTGCCACTATGTACAAGAATATAACTACTATAATACTGCTCCTATGTACAAGAATATAACTACTATAATACTGCTCCTATGTACAAGAATATAACTACTATAATACTGCCCCCTATGTACAAGAATATAACTACTATAATACTGCCCCCTATGTACAAGAATATAACTACTATAATACTGCTCCTATGTACAAGAATACCGTGTTTCCCCGAAAATAAGACACCCCCGAAAGTAAGGCATAGGAGAGGTTTCGGAGAATTGCCTAATATAAGGCATCCCCCGAAAGTAAGGCGTATGTTCCCGAACAGAACATACGGTATATACGATATGTGAGGCCGCGGGAGAACCCCACAATCACTGCTATCATTATACTCGGGGGTCTTTTCAGACCCCGGAGTATAATAATCGGCGGCCCAGGGGAGGTGAGCGAACATAAAAAACTATGTGCTTACCTGTCCTTCTCCAGGCTTCGGGCCTGTTTGGTGACGTCGCAGACGTCAGCGGACGTCATTTTGCGTCGCGACGCCGGCCGGATCATGTGACGCGGCCTGGTCTAACAGTGAAGAAGGCCGGAGTAACGCACGGGCATGCACCGGAGCGAGGAACAGGTAAGCAACGTTGTTTTTTTATGTTTCTATCCTCCCCTGGGTCTCCGATCATTATACTCTGGGGTCTGAAAAGACCCCACAGTATAATAATTGTTCATGGGTGGTCCACTATGGGGCAAACTACTGTGTGCAGGGGCCACTATGGGGAATGATACTGTGTGCAGGGGCCACTATGGGGAATGATACTGTGTGCAGGGGCCACTATGGGGAATGATACTGTGTGCAGGGGCCACTATGGGACATGATACTGTGTGCAGGGGCCACTATGGGATATGATACTGTGTGCAGGGAAATTAATGGTTTGGATTGTTATGATGATGTCCTAGAAGATGATGACATAACTGTCATTGAATAAATTTTACTTTCTATTCGTACCGTAAATATTGGTAAATGTACCATACTGTTAATTGTTGTACATGGAAATAATGGTACGGTAGTAAGAAATTCTTGATAGGATTCACAGTTTGTCTGGTTATGCTGGTTTGTGATGACAAATACTGTACAGTACCGTATATAATAAATGTTCATTTTTTTGTTCAGCAATAAATGTGAATTCTTCTTCATTGAAAAAAAAATAAGACATCCCCTGAAAATAAGACACAGCACATCTTTGGGAGCAAAAATTAATATAAGACGCTGTCTTATTTTCGGGGAAACAGGGTATAACTACTATAATACTACCTCCTATGTACAAGAATATAACTACTATAATACTGCCCCCTATGTACAAGAATATAACTACTATAATACTGCCCCCTATGTACAAGAATATAACTACTATAATACTGCTCCTATGTACAAGAATATAACTACTATAATACTGCCCCCTATGTACAAGAATATAACTACTATAATACTGCCCCTATGTACAAGAATATAACTACTATAATACTGCCCCTATGTACAAGAATATAACTACTATAATACTGCTCCTATGTACAAGAATATAACTACTATAATACTGCTCCTATGTACAAGAATATAACTACTATAATACTACCTCCTATGTACAAGAATATAACTACTATAATACTACCTCCTATGTACAAGAATATAACTACTATAATACTACTCCTATGTACAAGAATATAACTACTATAATACTGCCCCCTATGTACAAGAATATAACTACTATAATACTACCTCCTATGTACAAGAGTATAACTACTATAATACTGCCCCCTATGTACAAGAATATAACTACTATAATACTACCTCCTATGTACAAGAATATAACTACTATAATACTGCTCCTATGTACAAGAATATAACTACTATAATACTGCTCCTATGTACAAGAATATAACTACTATAATACTGCCCCTATGTACAAGAATATAACTACTATAATACTACTCCTATGTACAAGAATATAACTACTATAATACTGCTCCTATGTACAAGAATATAACTACTATAATACTGCTCCTATGTACAAGAATATAACTACTATAATACTGCCCCCTATGTACAAGAATATAACTACTATAATACTGCTCCTATGTACAAGAATATAACTACTATAATACTGCCCCCTATGTACAAGAATATATCTACTATAATACTGCCCCTATGTACAAGAATATAACTACTATAATACTGCCCCTATGTACAAGAATATAACTACTATAATACTGCTCCTATGTACAAGAATATAACTACTATAATACTGCTCCTATGTACAAGAATATAACTACTATAATACTACCTCCTATGTACAAGAATATAACTACTATAATACTACTCCTATGTACAAGAATATAACTACTATAATACTGCCCCCTATGTACAAGAATATAACTACTATAATACTACCTCCTATGTACAAGAGTATAACTACTATAATACTGCCCCCTATGTACAAGAATATAACTACTATAATACTACCTCCTATGTACAAGAATATAACTACTATAATACTGCTCCTATGTACAAGAATATAACTACTATAATACTGCTCCTATGTACAAGAATATAACTACTATAATACTGCCCCTATGTACAAGAATATAACTACTATAATACTACTCCTATGTACAAGAATATAACTACTATAATACTGCTCCTATGTACAAGAATATAACTACTATAATACTGCTCCTATGTACAAGAATATAACTACTATAATACTGCCCCCTATGTACAAGAATATAACTACTATAATACTGCCCCTATGTACAAGAATATAACTACTATAATACTGCCCCCTATGTACAAGAATATAACTACTATAATACTGCTCCTATGTACAAGAATATAACTACTATAATACTGCTCCTATGTACAAGAATATAACTACTATAATACTGCCCCCTATGTACAAGAATATAACTACTATAATACTGCCCCTATGTACAAGAATATAACTACTATAATACTGCTCCTATGTACAAGAATATAACTACTATAATACTGCTCCCTATGTACAAGAATATAACTACTATAATACTGCTCCTATGTACAAGAATATAACTACTATAATACTGCTCCTATGTACAAGAATATAACTACTATAATACTGCTCCTATGTACAAGAATATAACTACTATAATACTGCTCCTATGTACAAGAATATAACTACTATAATACTGCCCCCTATGTACAAGAATATAACTACTATAATACTACCTCCTATATACAAGAATATAACTACTATAATACTGCTCCTATGTACAAGAATATAACTACTATAATACTGCCTCCTATGTACAAGAATATAACTACTATAATACTGCCTCCTATGTACAAGAATATAACTACTATAATACTGCTCCTATGTACAAGAATATAACTACTATAATACTACTCCTATGTACAAGAATATAACTACTATAATACTGCTCCTATGTACAAGAATATAACTACTATAATACTGCCTCCTATGTACAAGAATATAACTACTATAATACTGCTCCTATGTACAAGAATATAACTACTATAATACTGCCCCCTATGTACAAGAATATAACTACTATAATACTGCTCCTATGTACAAGAATATAACTACTATAATACTGCTCCTATGTACAAGAATATAACTACTATAATACTACCTCCTATGTACAAGAATATAACTACTATAATACTACCTCCTATGTACAAGAATATAACTACTATAATACTGCCCCCTATGTACAAGAATATAACTACTATAATACTGCCCCCTATGTACAAGAATATAACTACTATAATACTACTCCTATGTACAAGAATATAACTACTATAATACTACCTCCTATGTACAAGAATATAACTACTATAATACTACCTCCTATGTACAAGAATATAACTACTATAATACTGCCCCCTATGTACAAGAATATAACTACTATAATACTGCCCCCTATGTACAAGAATATAACTACTATAATACTGCTCCTATGTACAAGAATATAACTACTATAATACTGCTCCCTATGTACAAGAATATAACTACTATAATACTGCCCCCTATGTACAAGAATATAACTACTATAATACTACCTCCTATGTACAAGAATATACCTACTATAATACTACCTCCTATGTACAAGAATATAACTACTATAATACTGCTCCTATGTACAAGAATATAACTACTATAATACTGCTCCTATGTACAAGAATATAACTACTATAATACTACCTCCTATGTACAAGAATATAACTACTATAATACTGCCCCCTATATACAAGAATATAACTACTATAATACTGCTCCTATGTACAAGAATATAACTTCTATAATACTACTCCTATGTACAAGAATATAACTACTATAATACTGCCTCTATGTACAAGAATATAACTACTATAATACTGCTCCTATGTACAAGAATATAACTACTATACTAGTATATTTATATATGTCATTGATCAGTAGGTGGCGGTATGATGAGTTCTCTGTGCCCGGGTAGACTGGCAGGTTCTGGCACCGCCACATACACTTATCATACATTTGCACTGCTGCAACTTCCTGCACTTGGCTCCCGGCGGTTGGTGACACGTACAGGCGATGTGCGTTGCGCTCTGACACATTTCCTCGTGTTAACACCTTCAGATTTGATAAACAATCTTATTTTTGGGGCTGTTCTGTAAGTCTCCAGGTGTAGCTCCTTCACAGCTGTGGCGCCCCCTCCCTCAGAGCTCTTACACTGCTCAGAATGGTTTATGGGCTCTGGGTCTTCAGGTTGCCCAGCTGCAATTGTGGCCATATTGGCAGGCACACAGCTTTCCCAAACACAGATATAGAATGCAAAAGGAATTGTTAACTAGTAGAAGTCAATGACTTGAGGATTTACATGTTTTGGGTTCTGTCCCCCCATAATCCTGCGCAGGGGCCCCCAGGGGTGTTAGGGCCCCCTCCAGCCGCTCTCTGCACTACCCCCACCCCCTTACTCTCAGTAATGGCCGCTGATTGAACGTGCAGATAATTTTAGGTAATTTATTTTTATCTCAGGGCCAAGGCCGGGACAGGGACGTGCGAGGAGCGGGTGTCAGATCTCCAGTAACTCCGCAGATCATTACATATCACTAAAAGTGTTTCTGCTCCCCCGGCTTATTGGGAATGTTTCTATATTCTACATTACACATATCCCGATTATACCAGGAATCCTCGCTTACTTAGAGCGCTGTTCATCCTGAGCTGCCTGGTTCATCAACAGAATTACAGAACAGCAGTAAAGACTGACACAAAGGTCGAAGAGTAGGAAAATGGAATTGTGAAGAGGGAGCCGATAACATATGTAATAGTCCAGATGTATCTGCCAGTATGGAGACAAAATTCACAATGTGAACCCCCCAGATACAGACCTGAAGATTTGGTCTAGACCCAGGGCTGAACCAATGACCCCAGTGCTGCGGGGTATACATGACGCTCACTAAAATTTTTATTACTGACAAATTTATTTGCAAAGTCTCCGGGCACAATAAGGAATTTTATTATTTTTAACCATTAGTGGGACGTTTGCCAGCGCCGGGTCTTGTGACCTGCCGCCATATAATGAGATCATGCATAAAGTCAGACATGTAGCCGGGCACATGGACGGGCATTGATTCATGGTTATGACTGTTACATTGTAGCGTGGTAATTAAATATGGCAACATCTACGCAGAGGGGTGCAGGGCTGGGTAACTAATACCCAGCGCCCTGTATGGAGTACATAGTGCCCCCTTGTGGAAGGAATTTGTGACAACCCTATACTAGAACGGTGCTGTACCAATCAGCCCCATAGATGGCCACCGATCCAGCATCGATTACTGATGGTAGGGTCACTATTATACATTCCCCCACAATTCCATGCTCTAGGTTCACTATTATACATTCCCCCACAATTCCATGCTCTAGGGTCACTATTATACATTCCCCCACAATTCCATGCTCTAGGGTCACTATTATACATTCCCCCACAATTCCATGCTCTAGGGTCACTATTATACATTCCCCCACAATTCCATGCTCTAGGGTCACTATTATACATTCCCCCACAATTCCATGCTCTAGGGTCACTATTATACATTCCCCCACAATTCCATGCTCTAGGGTCACTATTATACATTCCCCCACAATTCCATGCTATAGGGTTCACTTTTTTGCATGCTCCCACAATAGAGCACATGTTCATCCAGATCTTCATGGTTCATGTATGGTGGAACAGAAGAGAAGAGAAGCAAGGGGAGCAGATTTACCATTCAGTGTTTGGCCCCCTTCCACTACCAGAGGATCCTCCGTTGGGCTCAGACTCTAACACAATAATGGTCCAGCAGAAGACACCCAAATGTGAAGGGTACTGTGGTCTATATCCTAGGGCAGGGGTAGGCAACCTTCGGCACTCCAGCTGTTGTAAAACTACAACTCCCAGCATGCATACTTGCTCTGCTGTTCTTGGTACTCCCATGGAAGTGAATGGAGCATGTTGGGAGTTGTAGTTTCACAGCAGCTGGAGTGCCGAAGGTTGCTGATCCCTGTCCTAGGGGTTACTGGAGAGTGGGCCCCAAGGAGCCTCAGTCCGACACTGCCCGATTCTATAATACATATGTACAGTCCAGCCAAAAAATTGAAACCTGTTCTGTTTCTGTCCCCCAAAGCTGAAACAGTTAACACCATAGTCAGCCATTTTGCAGGTTACGAGGAGCTGCAGTTGGTCACCCGGTCACCCAACGTTTATATAAGTCCCTCCCCTGCTCTGTTTTTCGCGCCTACACTAAGGTAAGAACGCCCACATGACAGCCCACGTGCACCCTGGGATATGGCGGCTTTACATTCATGTATAGAGAGATTCTTGTATCTGAGCAGATGATTTTTGTGACTGTTTTTCCAGTTTTCTTTACTGATTTTTTGGCTTCTTTGCCTCTTTTCTTGCACACGGATGAGACTACGCGACAGACGGACTTTCCAGATTTATATTTCGCCATCCTGATATTACGCTGTAACTGGGTGAAAAGCCCTGAATTAGGACAAAAGGAGAACAAAGCCCATCAACATCTATGACCACTCTGCTGGGACTTGTAGTTCTACAGCTCAGGGGCATAGCTATACAAGACCAGCATTATAAATGGCGCATTGCACTGCAGCCAATAGACACAGATCACTCACAAGCCACTATGCTGGGACTTGTAGTGCTATAGCAATTAGACATAGTGACTATGGCAAGACACTATGCTGAGACTTGTAGTTCTAAAGCCAGTAGCCCAGAACCACTGGTACTTGTAGTTCTACAGCCTATAGACATAAGACACTGATAAACTTCTATGTCGGGACTTGTAGTTCTGCTGATATACATACACCACTGACAAGCCACTATGCTGGGACTAGTAGTTCTACAGCCAATAGGCATAGAACACTTACAATTTGTTAAGCTGGGTCTTGTAGTTCTACAGCCAATAGACACAAAACACTTACAAGTTGATATGCTGGGACTTGTAGTTCTGCTGCTAATGAGCATAGACCAATGACAAGTCACTATGCTCAGATTTTTAGTTCTACAGCATTTTCAAACTGCTATGCTGGGACTTGTAGTTCTACAGCCCATAGAGACAGAACACTGGCAAGAAACTATGCTGAGATTTGGAGATAAACCACTGGCAAGCTATGATGCTGAGACTTCTAGTTCTACAGACGGTAGATATTAACCCCTGACAACCCAGTAATTCTACTCCACTAGATATGGACCACACTGACAAACAATTATTCTGAGACTTGTGGATGGACAAGTTACTATGCTGGGACTTGTAGTTCTACAAGAAGCAGAATAGCAGCTCTCAGCTTACCCTGCCTGAGATGAAGTGCATTTAATGACTCCTTCCATATTATGCCTGGTACAATTACAATCTGCCCGGTAGACAATGCACAGTGCCCACCCTGTGCCAGCCACTCCCTCATCAAACTGATCCACAGCCAAGGATAGCACTAGTGCTAGAGACCCTGAAAGTCACCCCCTCCTCAGTCACCCCCTCCTCAGTCACCCCCTCCTCAGTCACCCCCCAAGTCACCCCCTCCTCAGTCACCCCCTCCTCAGTCACCCCCCCCGTCACCCCCTCCCCTGTCACCCCCTCCTCAGTCACCCCCTCCCCTGTCACCCCCTCCTCAGTCACCCCCAAGTCACCCCCTCCTCAGTCACCCCCCCCCAAGTCACCCCCTCCTCAGTCACCCCCTCCCCTGTCACCCCCTCCTCAGTCACCCCCTCCCCGTCACCCCCTCCCCTGTCACCCCCTCCTCAGTCACCCCCCCTCGTCACCCCCTCCTCAGTCACCCCCCCCCCCCCCCCCTCCTCAGTCACCCCCTCCTCAGTCACCCCCTCCCCCCTCAGTCACCCCTCCTCAGTCACCCCCTCCTCAGTCACCCCCCTCCCCAGTCACCCCCTCCTCAGTCACCCCCTCCCCCTCCTCAGTCACCCCCTCCTCAGTCACCCCCCCAGTCACCCCCTCCTCAGTCACCTCCTCCTTAGTCACCCCCTCCTCAGTCACCCCCCCCGTCACCCCCTCCCCTGTCACCCCCCTCCTCAGTCACCCCCTCCTCAGTCACCCCCTCCCCTGTCACCCCCTCCTCAGTCACCCCCTCCCCTGCATTACTCATTAGTCTGACTTATTTAGAGGGTGACAAAGTTTATTTTTGTAACATTTGCAAACAAAAAGAAAAAGTTAATTCCAGCATGTAATCATTCTCACATGACAAAAAGTGGGGAACACCGAGGCTGGGGGAGAGACTGCAGGAGAGGGCAGAGACAGGGGCTGCAGGAGGATGAGACAGTCCACAAAGTTGGAGAGAACAATTGAGAGCGTGGAGCAGAGGAGAAGTTGTACAGGAGGAGTGGAGAGAGAGGGGGAGGGTCACAGGCTGAGAGAGAGGTGGGGGGCTGAGAGACTGAGCATCAGTGATCAGGAGCAGGGAGAGAGCGCACAGACAGCTCCACACTGATGCCATGCCTGCCAGTGCCAGCTGAGCTTTCCCACTGCCCACATGGCTCGTGCCCTTTGCATTGTGCTCAGCCTGATCGTCCTGCTGCTGCTGCTCCCGGCTTCTGGGCTGGAGCTGGTCGGCAGGTTCCAGTGCGCTCAGCCCACTAACAACTTCGCCGTGGACGGTGCAGGACACCGGGTCTACCTGGCGGCTGTCAACCACCTGTACCAGCTGAGCGCGGAGCTACGGCTGGAGCTGGAGGAGCACACCGGACCGGTGCAGGACTCCCCGCTGTGCCATGCCCCCCAAATCCCCGAGTCCTACTGCGAGTTCCCCAAGAGCTGGAGCCCCAACTATAACAAGATCCTGGAGCTGGACCCGGAGCAGGGGCTCCTCCTGGCTTGCGGCTCCGTTCACCAAGGACTTTGTGAGCTGCGCGTCCTGGGTAACATTACGCGGCGCGCTGCGCCATTCCCCCCGCGCAATGTGGTGCCAAGCATGCTGAATGTGGCTGCCAACCATGCCAATGCCTCCACAGTAGGGCTGCTGCTCAAGAGCCAAGAAGGGGACACCCGGCTCCTGGTAGGGGCCACCTACACCGGCTATGGGAGCCAGTTCTTCTCCTGGAACACCAGTGTGGCCGATCTGCGCTTTGAGAATAGCCCTGAGATCTCTATTCGGGCGCTAAACCTCAGCCACCCCTCCAAGCTCTTCACCTTTGACATAAGCCCCTCGGATGATAATATCTTCAAGGTCAAGCAGGGAAGCAAGGTGCAGAACCGCATGGTGTTCGTGCGGGCCTTCCAGCAGGGCGGCTTTGGTTACCTGGCCATGAATGTAGATCCTTCCTCCACGGAGAAGGAGAGTCTGCCCAGCAGTGTCCTGGCCAGGATCTGCCTCAAGCCAGACCCCAGGGGGGAGCCGAGGAAGCTGACGGAGTCTTACATCCAGCTGAGGCTGCGCTGTGAGGGCCCCCCGGGTGTGCTCTATGGCCGACTACTGTCAGTGTACGCGGAGCCCGGCCGGGTAGTCGGGGTGTTCGAGGGGAGGAGGGAGGCCGCGGTCTGTGCATTTAGGCTGCAGGAAGTGGGGAGTAAGATCCGCGGGGCCAGAAAGGGCTGCTTCGAGAGTCGGGACAATGGAGAGGCTTCAGTACTGTCAAGTGTGGTGCAAGGAAGTGGACCCAGCTGTGAGTGGAGGAACAACATCAAGGTAAAGGTAATGCACCCAAACTAGCTGTAAGTTATATAGGTATAAGTGCTGAGGGTGTGAGAGCTTGGGTATCCTTTAAGAAATATTGCATGTCTCCAAGAAGTGTGTGTAAGGTGCACCCTAATTCTTGAGTTTAAAGGGTTAATGAACAACTTGACAAAATCTAGACTCCCTTTCCCAACTCTATACTGAAGTCACCACTAAAACCCTTTGGTACTGCTTAGAGATTTCTGTAAGGTCGCCATAGCCATTGCACTAAGAATCTGTTAGTAGTGCAACCTCAGGCTTTGGGCTTATAATCATGTTAGTGGACCAGAAAGCAGTAACGGACTGAGATTCCTTGGGACCACCAGATAAAGTGACCCCCAAGGAAATAGACCATAGAGGCCATGAGATTTGGGTGTCTTCTGCTGGACCATTATTGTGTTAGAGCCTGAGCCCCCGGGGAATCCTCTGTTACTCTAGTGGGCCAGTCTGACACTGCCAGGATGGATGGATGGACCCCATAGTGCCTGCTTACAGTAAAGGAGTAGGTCAGGTGATCCATCCCAGCCAATCGGCTTTATTGAAAATATTGTACCTCTTATTGGTGACACAATAATTTGAAAAAGATTGTATGAAGACAATGGGATCAATGAGAATCCAGTGGGATCAATGAGAATGCAGAGGGATCAATGAGAATCCAGTGGGATCAATGAGAATCCAGAGGGATCAATGAGAAACCAGTGGGATCAATGAGAATCCAATGGGATCAATGAGAAACCAGTGGGATCAATGAGAATCCAATGGGATCAATGAGAATCCAGTGGGATCAATGAGAATCCAGTGGGATCAATGAGAATCCAGTGGGATCAATGAGAATCCAGAGGGATCAATGACCCGCGGGGTTTTAGAATCCAGAGGCGATCACATTAGAATCCACTTTATGGGATCAATGAGAATCCAGGGCGTCCTGCCGGCGGCCCCTTCAATGGGACCAATGCAGAATCTAATGGCGATTAATGAGACTCCAGACGCAGCTGGATCAATGAGAATCCAGTGGGATCAATGAGAACTCCAGGGGGACTCAGTGGATCTCCGGCCACGTTTTTTGCGTCCCTGTGGTGATAAATTTGACTTAGTGTGTCTTTTGAGTCTCAGTTTCTATCAGAGCTGCAAACACAATTTCAAGAATTGCACTTGTATGTCAGGGTGGCGCACATTTTGTACAACGGAAACTCCACGGCCAACATTCTCCCAGCTGAGGGTCTGTTTCCTGGATCCAGTCTACAACCGGGAGCAACACTCACAGGCCAAATGTTCCTGCTACCATTGACAGTTAGATTGTACCTCATTGACGTTTGTGTCTGTCAATCCAAGATGTTTCTGCAGCTGGCATTTTCGCTGGTGCAATTACAGGAAACGGCAGCTGTGCGAAGATTAGGTTTTCTATCTATCTAGACCTAAACTGCATTGGGGTGACTGCTGGTCTGGCTATGGGGGATCCCAGGCCACGGTTAACAGCACCAAGTGCCATCGGCCTAGAAAGGACCCCACTGACTATAATGAGGTCTCTTGGGTGTCTGTGGTTTTTACTGCCGTTGTGCGCACAGGACTTTTCAACCAGTGATTTTGGCTGATGTTGCGAGAAATCCTCTGACGCAGATGTGGACGTAGCCTTTCTGTTCACTGACAGTAAGCAGAGATCTTAAAGCTGATGAGGAACTGAAATTGAAAGTATACTAAAAATATGCAAAACTTACAAAAACGTAAAACCGCGTAAAGTATGGCAGACCCCTATAACGGCTTGAATTTAGAATTTGGCGCTGCTGATCCCTATTTGTCCCGGCCCATCATAGGTAATAAATAAACTATAATAAAGGTGATTAATCATGGGTGACACCAAAGGGGCGATTACGCTTTTAAGAAATCGCCTTTTAGCCTGAGGCCTGTGACCAGACCTTAAAGATGCGAAATTCCCCTGGAATCTGCTGAGGTCACTCCTCCATAATTGTTAGACATATGTTCTCTGGTTCCCACACACGGCACCTTTACAAACTGAGGACTGACCCTTTGCTGAGGATGACCTCTCTGTAGTATCGAGGGCATGCTCTGCATGACTGACCTTATGCAGTTTATTTATAGCCTGGCTGAGAGAGTTGTCAGATATCATCTGCCTGCCATACTGGCACTTGTTGTTCCACGACCTCCTCTTTGTATTGGTTTCTGGTTATGTGCACAGTGGGATCAGCCATTGAAAACTCTAGGGGCTAGCAACATCAGGGAGGCACGAGGCACGTTCGCCCTCATACCTCCCTAAAGTTCTTAGGGGGTTTAATAGGCAGAATATTATTGCACTGCTCCTTCCCCATGTAAGCAGTTCTGGCAATGGTGGCCACAATGAAAAATCAGCAGAATAGCAAAGTGTGAACCTGGCTCTACTAATAGGAAATATTTACACAAATAATGTTACTTTGTATCCAGTCAGCAGGAAACCCAATCATTAAAATAAGAGGCAATGATGTCACTCTGCATGTACGCTTTCTGCGGCAAACAGGTCGCGGTTGTCAAGTCAGCCATAGACTAACAGGAATGGGATCGTGTTTTATTGCTTGTTCTAGTAAAAAAGGAAGCAAAGTGGTGGATTTTATGGACTGAGCAAACTTCCTCTGACTCCTTGTAGAAGGATATATCTCAGGAGAGGTGTAAAGACGGACACGGCCCTTGTTGTGTCTGCAGGTCGCAAAATACATGCTGACACCAAAATGTGAGGTTGTAATGAGTCTTTGTTACAATGTATCAGTGCAGGTAAATGTATCAGTCTGGAGTCCGGGCTGTGTAGCTCACAGAGGATTGTCTAGACTGGATACAATTGTAGCAAAGCCTCAGATGTGGTAAGTATGAGGATGACAAGTTTTAGGCCACGTTCACACACAGTTTTTCTATTGCGTTATTTTCATGCTCAAAGTTTGCATTGCAGTTTTTATGGTGTTTTTTGCCCTTGCATGGGGGGCGCTATTCATTCTTATAGAGAATTGGGTTAGATCTGGTCACAGAGGTTCTTCGCAGTAAAAAGTTACCAAAAATCCGCTTGTGTGAAACCAGCTAAAAGCCTCTAAATATAGTGAAACGCATTCCCATTCACTGACATGGAGCAGAGATTGTGAAAGTGGTGAGACACTAAAACATAGAGTAGAAGTTTTTGCAGAACTTTTTTTTTTGATAGTCTTAGAGGCCTATAAATCACACAGGAAGCAATATAAGATTATGGGAAAAAGTTGCAAAAAAAATAAAATTCGAAATTAAAAATTCAAAAATGTTAAATTTTAGCAAGAAAGTTTTCCTGTCCCATCTGTATCCTGTATACGGGAAACGCAGAGGCGTAACTTCAAGCTCCCGGGCCCCAGTGCAAAATTTATAATGGGACCCGACTTACCATGTGCTATCTGTATGATGTAGAGAGGCCTTTGGGCCCCCTCAGGCTCCAGGGCCCGGTAGCGTCTGTTCCCTCTGCGCCCTCTATAGTTACACCCCAATAGCCCCTGGTTTGCATTATTTGTGACTTCAGCGTCAGTGCTATATGGGGTATTTCCAGTAATGGGGTACAGGTGAATCTGACCTACATATGCTACAAAAATTCCCAAAAATATTTCTTAAAAATGCATTTGCACAAATTTCCCAATATTTCTTGATTAAATCTCTTCTCAGTAACAGGGTGTGATGTCATTCTTTATAGTTCTATAAAACCACTGAGCACAGGCAGAGATTTTCTGCAGATTTGCCAGTGAGTTTTTGAAGGAATCCAGCAATGTAGTGTTGTGAAATTTCACAAGAATTTAGAAATGTGTCACAAATAGTGAAAAACATCCTGCCATTAAATTGGTAAAAGTTTTGTTACCATCTTGAGTCATTTCCTTTCTTTTGCTCCCTTCATAATTAAAGCAGCTTTCAAAATTCTGGTTGCCCTTGGAAACAGACAACAATTTAGCTTCACTTTGTTGTCAGACATGTGACCTGGCATAGCAACGTGGATGATAAAGAAAAAAGTCCATCGAGTGCAATTTATAACCGCTTATCTCTGATCGAATACTTGTTATCTAAGCTCCCACAATGCACTGCTCTCCGGTAACAGGAAACAAGCAGTATTCTGTATGCAGCTTGGGGTGTGACTGGAGTATAAACCATATTGGAATTGAAAATCAGTATAGCAAAGGTAACATTAGTCAACATTATATGGGTTCTACCTATTTACTAGCATAGACACCGTAGACAGGCCCACGACTAAGAAGTGGGTGGAGTCAAACCATGTAGCTCCACCCACTTACTAGCCCATAATATCACTGTAATGACAACACACCTTAGTCTTATTGTTAATGTATGTCATAATTTGAGGCAGATTTGATCATAGTTGCAGGGTGACAATCCTAATGGGAGCTGTCATGGCGGCCATATTGATTACTCAGCTTTCCCAGAAACAGATACAACTCTCACTGGATACTGGAAATCAAGCTGGTCTAGTGAGTCATAGGTAATGCAGTCTGGGAACAGGTATGTAAATGAGCTCTCCTCTAGAAGGAAGAACGCTGCGTCTCTAGTGCCACCTATAGGTAGCTATCCTGTAAGTCAATGCCCGACCCAATAAGAAGCCTTGCAACTAGAGAACTTTATTATAGGACGACTCAATGTCTGCTGTTTATTGGAGGATTTTATTTTTCTGTCTTATGGGTGACTACTGGGTGTAGGTGCAGATTTATCAGGGAGTGGAGGGGGAGGAAGCGCCTGCTGTGTGACCCTGACTCCAGCTGTGTGAGCAGACCTTGCAGTGGGACCCTCTTATCAGTCCTGGGGACAGGTTACAATATCCAGCATGTTCCCTGGGAACAATGGGCTTTATGACAGTGTATACACAGCTCTGCGCCATTGACCTTTATGGACACACACCTGGACACAGTACTCTGAGAGTATCGCTGCAGCGGCAGTGGCGAGGTCACACACTGATCACTACAGGTGCTGGGGCTTATTGACCGCACAATGTACAGGAGATGACAGAGCGCCATATAACAGTAAAGTCCTGATTGTTAAACCGCCTGCACAATGCACGAGTTTCACTACATACTGCAAAAAAAAAAAAAATCCAAAAGTAAAAAACTGGCTAGTTTCCAGATTTTAGTAGGATCGCAGAATTCTCTCTCTCTGGTCTGGTCTAATTTTTTATTTTTTTTTTATCTTCTCGTTTTCCTGTCAAATTTCAGATTTTATCTCGATTAAACGTCTAATTACATCTAAATGCCGGAGGATTATTTTTGACGGCTGCTATTTTTGTCCGAGAAGAAGTTTCGGATATTTTTGTACTTGTTTGTTACAGTCGGTAATTATATTAAAACTATTACATTGTATCGAAGATGGGAGGAAAAGGGGTTAATGTATTAAAGGGACGTCAAACCTGCATGTTGATCTATTGCTCCCTGTTATCAGCCATTCTAGGACCCTCTAATACAATTACATAAGATGTTGAAGATGAAAATTCCTGTAAATTTTTTGCTATGATTTTCATGTTTTCTTCTCCATTCACATCTAAAGCTCCAGCCAGAGTTCTGTTACCAGAGAGCAGTGCATTATGGGAGCTCACATATCTGACAACAGGGGGGATGAACTGCCGTCTGTTTCCAAGGGCAACCAGCAAAAAAAAATTTGAAAGCAGCTTTGGAGGTGAATGGAGGAAATAGCGTGAAAATCAATACGGCGAAGTAACTCAGCTTTTTTATGTACGTCTACCCATCCATAAAACATGCAGGACTCTGTGACGCGATACTCGATCCCGCTATATATTTACGTTGTCGCTTTATGAGAGGGTTGTGGATTTCAAGATGCCAGAAGAGTGAATTCCGACTCCTCTTTTAGCCAATAAAGCATTTTCTGGGAGGGAAATAAAGAGTTAGTTTGTTTTCCCACGTCCTCTGTCCCCGGCGCCTTAATGAGTCACAGACGCTCGGATCCCGCACTGAGCTCACAGCTGCTCCATTTCCCACGTCCTCTTCGTGTGGAAATCCGGGAATAGTGGGACGTAGCCGGGAGCCCCTTTACCCTGCACAAGCCAGCAGTGAGGGACTATTTCTGTGCCCCTTAAAGGGGACCTTTCGCCACCTCCTCCAACTTTTTTGCATCCTTTAACAGACTCCTTTCCACTTTGTATTGGCACAGTTAGAATTTTTTCTCTAGTCCCCACCATTCCTGAGTAATCAGTCCTGTTAGTTTCAGCACCCAATATGCTAATTAGGTTCCTTACTGTCAGGTAGGCGGGCTCAGACTGTCTGCTCCAACTCAGGACCTGCCCACTTCACTGTACATAGCCTAATTGGCGTATTGGGTTCTGAAAAAGGACTGATTTCTCAGGAATGACGGAGGCTAGAGAAACAATTCCAACTGTGCCAGCTGGGCTATTAAAGGATGGAAAGAGGTGGAGGTGGTGAGACATCATCTTTAAGATCACTTATCTCATTGGTCTGAACCTGTGGCCCTCCAGCTGTTGCAAAAGTGCAACAGATGTCAGGGCATGCTGGGAGTTGTAGTTTTGCAGAAGCTAAAGACCACAGATTGTGTCTATGTGCATAGCTGTAAATCCACTTTAAAGAGGACCTTTCACCATCTCCAACAACTCCAGTTCTTTACATCATGTAATAGGCACTGCTCCACTGATTCTGGCACAGTTAAAAAAATTTTCTAGCCCCCACCATTCCTGAGCAATCATTGTTGTTAGTTTTGGTACCTGATACACTATTTAGTCTCTGTACTGTCAGGTGGGTGGTGGCAAGTAGGAGAAGACAAGGGCTGTGATTCTGAGCTCTGACACCGCCCACCTGACAGTACAGAGCTTAAATAGCACATCAGGCACCAAAACTAACTGTGCTTATTGCTCAGGAATGGTGGGGGCTAGAGAGAAAATTGCAACTGTGCTGGAATCAGTGGAATGTTGGCTATTAACAGATGCAGAGAACTTTAATTGTGGAGGCGGTGAAAGATCCTCTTTATGCATATTTTGGGTATTGAAGAGTGAGCAATTGTCTAATCTAATGTTATTACTGGAGGGATAATGTACAGCTGTGGGGACAGATGCAGTGTTGGACTGGTCCAGAGTACCAGAGGACCCTCCATTGGGCCCAGACTCAAACCGAACAATGGTCCAGCAGAAGACACCCGAATTTGATGAGTACTATGGTTTATTTCCTAGGGGTTGTTGGAGGGTGGGCCCCAGAATCGTTTTATATAGGGGTCCCATAGAACCTCAGTCTGACACTGCCTCTAAGAATACAGCCTGCCACAAGTGGTGTCTTAATTCTGTCAGGACGGATTTTGGGGAGGAATTTCAAGTGGTCTTCCATCTCAGATTCCTCTCCAAATTTCAGGCCTGTGGAACTCGCAGATATTCGCTTTTCCATCACAGTGTTGATGGCTGATTCGGCTCAGACACAATAGGCCGTCGCTGCCTGCCACTGAAATGGGAGATTCCAACCAGAATCTGGAGGTGGATTCCTCCATGCGATCTGATTACTCTGTGTGATCTATTTCCTCCGTGCGATCTGATTCCTCCGTGCGATCTGAATCCTCCGTGCGATCTGAATCCTCCGTGCGATCTGATTCCTCCGTGCGATCTGATTCCTCCGTGCGATCTGAATCCTCCGTGCGATCTGAATCCTCTGTGCGATCTGAATCCTCCGTGCGATCTGATTCCTCCGTGGGGTCTGATTCCTCCGTGCGATCTGATTCCTCCGTGCGATCTGATTCCTCCGTGCGATCTATTTCCTCCGTGCGATCTGATTCCTCCGTGCGATCTGATTCCTCCGTGCGATCTGATTCCTCCGTGCGATCTGAATCCTCTGTGCGATCTGATTCCTCCGTGCGATCTGAATCCTCCGTGCGATCTGAATCCTCCGTGCGATCTGATTCCTCCGTGCGATCTGATTCCTCCGTGCGATCTGAATCCTCCGTGCGATCTGAATCCTCCGTGCGATCTGATTCCTCCGTGCGATCTGATTCCTCCGTGCGATCTGAATCCTCCGTGCGATCTGATTCCTCCGTGCGATCTGATTCCTCCGTGCGATCTGATTCCTCCGTGCGATCTATTTCCTCCGTGCGATCTGATTCCTCCGTGCGATCTGAATCCTCCGTGCGATCTGATTCCTCCGTGCGATCTGATTCCTCCGTGCGATCTGATTCCTCCGTGCGATCTGAATCCTCCGTGCGATCTGAATCCTCCGTGCGATCTGATTCCTCCGTGCGATCTGATTCCTCCGTGCGATCTGAATCCTCCGTGCGATCTGAATCCTCCGTGCGATCTGATTCCTCCGTGCGATCTGATTCCTCCGTGCGATCTGAATCCTCTGTGCGATCTGATTCCTCCGTGGGGTCTGATTCCTCCGTGCGATCTATTTCCTCCGTGCGATCTGATTCCTCCGTGCGATCTGATTCCTCCGTGCGATCTGAATCCTCCGTGCGATCTGAATCCTCTGTGCGATCTGATTCCTCCGTGCGATCTGATTCCTCCGTGCGATCTGAATCCTCTGTGCGGTCTGATTCCTCTGTGCGATCTGATTCCTCCGTGCGATCTATTTCCTCCGTGCGATCTGATTCCTCCGTGCGATCTGATTCCTCCGTGCGATCTGATTCCTCCGTGCGATCTGATTCCTCCGTGCGATCTGAATCCTCCGTGCGATCTGATTCCTCCGTGCGATCTGATTCCTCCGTGCGATCTGAATCCTCTGTGCGATCTGATTCCTCCGTGCGATCTGATTCCTCCGTGCGATCTGAATCCTCCGTGCGATCTGATTCCTCCGTGCGATCTGATTCCTCCGTGCGATCTGTCCTCCGTGCGATCTGATTCCTCCGTGCGATCTGATTCCTCCGTGCGATCTGATTCCTCCGTGCGATCTGATTCCTCCGTGCGATCTGATTCCTCCGTGCGATCTGAATCCTCCGTGCGATCTGATTCCTCCGTGCGATCTGATTCCTCCGTGCGATCTGATTCCTCCGCTGCGATCTGAATCCTCTGTGCGATCTGATCCCTGATCTGATTCCTCCGTGCGATCTGAATCCTCTGTGCGATCTGAATCCTCTGTGCGATCTGATTCCTCCATGCGATCTGATTCCTCTGGGCAATCTGATTCCTCCATGTGATCTGAATCCTCCGTGCGATCTGATTCCTCCGCAGTCCTTGATACATATTGTTACAAAGGCTCTCATATGTAGAAGTAACGATTCTATTACAAGTATAGAAGGGAATTGCTCGAATAGCACTTCCCTAATATCATTAAATTGACTGGCGCCTCACGTTAACCCTTGATGTTCCCATTTTTGTGCTCTATAAAGTTTGGAATTGCAGTAAATTCTAGAAGTTTGGGGGAAAATCTGCAGTTTCAGTGCAGCCAGAGCTGGAGGAAGAGCGATGTCTGGGAGTAATTTATGAAATGGGCACCATGTAGATTACAAGATCTATGTCAGATGTGCTCGCAGCGCAATGTTTGAGCTGGTTATAATAATCCGCCGCGTCCTGTGTGGCTTCTGCCATACATTACCATACGGTTCTGCCTTGGCTTTCGTGACTGTTGCGTTTTACGTCCCTCCATTGTCCTCTCGCTTCGGTGACTCATCGTCATGTTGCAGAACTCAAGACCGAAATGTTTCCTGGTTATGAAAAAAAAAAAAAATCAGTGGAAATTGTAAATGAATCTGCCTGATCTGCGGGTTATGAAAATAGACCCTACTCTGAGGAATCTGGGGGAAGCGACGGCCTGTCAGGAGAGCTTGGATTCTTTTCCAGGCTCCTGTTCTTTGTGTTAACTCTTTGCCAATTGTGAGCGATCCAAGTCGCCCATGTATGAAGTTGACGTCATAAATCACCGTGTTCTGGCCCTTTAAATATTTCATTGCTGCAAGTTTAACATTCTGGTTGTGAAATGGTTAATTGGCATCTACAAATTCCCGCTTCTCAAACCCCATTCACATGTGCGCAGATTTTTAGGGCGTGCTGCAGATTTTCACATCTACAGTATAGTTGTTATCCTGTGTTGCAACGCAAAGGATGAAATCCCCTGAAAATCCTCAGCATGGAACGCCTGAAGATTTTGGATTCGTGACTACATATTTACACCATATTAATAAAACTTTAGAAACTCTAGAACTTTATCTGCTTCTGGGAAAGCTGGGTTATAACTAATAAGGCTGATTAAAAAAAAAATGTGCCAGTCATGCCTCTAGGAAATCTGGGTGACCCCCTCCCTGCGTTGAGCTGTAGAGGAGGCCATATTAGTTGTAAGTAACCCAGCTTTGCAAGAAATAGATAGGACTACAACAAAATGGCGGATCAGAATTTTTAACAACTTGACAGAAGACTTGAAGAGGGGATTTGTCTTATTTTAGGGGACTCCAATGTGTATAGGTAATATACGGGTATATGGGTAACATGTATTTTGCCGCGGTCGTCACATGATCTTCTCACACGCCATACATATAAATTATATGAAACTCAGATCGCCATTTCCAGGCCTCACACTACAAATCTTGTCTCGCAGCCATTTTTGTTCACTATATCTGCTTTTGGATTCTAGGAAAGCTGGGTGAGCCCGGAGTGAGCTGTAGTAGAGGCCATATTGGTTGTAACCCAGCTTTGCAAGAAATAGATAGAACTAAAACATAATGGCTAACTAAAATGTATTACAGCTTGGCGATGACTTGATGGGATTTGTATTATTTTAGTAGGCCCTGAAGTATATAGATAATAGATAGGTGTACGGGTATCATGTAATTCGCCGCGGTCGGTCTGGTCACATGATCTTCTCACGCGCTAATACATGTAAATTATATGAGACGCAGATCCTCATTTCCGGGCCTCACACTGCGAATCTTTCCTCACAGCCATTTTTGTGGCTTTGTAGAGTTTGTTCATGACCATTCTGTGAAATTTGTCACTGCCATATCCCTGAGGATCGAGGGTGGGGGTCTGCTGTCTGTAATGGAGGATCGGGGGGAAGGGGGTCTACTGTCTGTAATGGAGGATCACCGCTCCCAGCATGCCCTGGTAACCACAATGGCTCCCAGTCTCTGACATGCGCTGGCTCTGTGTAAACAATTCATTGTGTCATTTTTAGAGAACTACTCAGAGAAAGCAAAAAAAAAATGAAAGCCGCAGACCAATTTTCCCAAATCTGGAGGACGATCCCCTCGGGGGGAACACAAAGAACATGCTTTCCTTGAATAATTCACTGCTGGTACAACAATGTTCTCGCTATCAATCATTTTCAGATGGATATCGAGATAGGAAGTGCGTCATATACCGGGCGCTGACACCGGCCGTCACACACGTCTTCTAAGGCGCTGTTCACATCTGCAGTGTGGTTTCCACCATAAATGCAAGGCTGAGTAAGTGGTGACTGACAAACTCTGGTTGTATCATCAAAGCCCAAGTATGTCAGAAAATATGTTGTCCTCCTCAAAAAATGTCTCCCCTACTGACGAAAAGGCGGGCTTAGTTATCGCAATATTGTCTAATTTTGTTTGTTGGTACTCAATGGAAAAGAAACCTTAATGTACAGTACACGTAATACAGGCTGTATAATGTACACATAATACAGGCTGCATAATGTACATGTAATACAGGCTGCATAATGTACACGTACTACAGGCTGCACAATGTACACGTAATACAGGCTGCATAATGTACACGTACTACAGGCTGTATAATGTACACGTACTGCAGACTACATAATGTGCAAATACTATAGGCTGCATAATGTACATGTAATACAGGCTGTATAATGTACAAGTAGTACAGGCTGCATAAAGTACACGTAATACAGGCTACATAATGTACACGTAATACAGGCTGCATAAAGTACACGTAATACAGGCTACATAATGTACACGTAATACAGGCTGCATAATGTACACGTACTACAGGCTGCACAATGTACACGTAATACAGGCTGCATAATGTACACGTACTACAGGCTGTATAATGTACACGTAATACAGGCTGCATAAAGTACACGTAATACAGGCTACATAAAGTACACGTAATACAGGCTACATAATGTACACGTAATACAGGCTGCATAAAGTACACGTAATACAGGCTACATAAAGTACACGTAATACAGGCTGCATAATGTACATGTACTACAGGCTGTACAATGTACACGTAATACAGGCTGTATAATGTACACGTAATACAGGCTGTATAATGTACACGTACTACAGGCTGCACAATGTACACGTACTACAGGCTGTATAATGTACACGTACTACAGGCTGCACAATGTACACGTAATACAGACTACATAATGACACGTACTACAGGCTGCACAATGTACACGTAATACAGACTACATAATGTACACGTAATACAGGCTGCATAATGTACACGTAATACAGACTACATAATGTACACGTACTACAGGCTGCACAATGTACACGTAATACAGACTACATAATGTACACGTAATACAGGCTGCATAATGTACACGTAATACAGACTACATAATGTACACGTACTACAGGCTGCATAATGTACACGTACTGCAGACTACATAATGTGCAAATACTATAGGCTGCACAATGTGCACGTAATACAGACTACATAATGTACATGTAATACAGACTACATAATGTACACGTACTACAGGCTGCATAATGTACACTTACTGCAGACTACATAATGTGCACATACTACAGGCTGCACAATGTACATGTAATACAGACTACATAATGTACATGTAATACAGACTACATAATGTACACGTACTACAGGCTGCATAATGTACACGTACTACAGGCTGCATAATGTACACTTACTGCAGACTACATAATGTACACGTACTGCAGGCTGTATAATGTACATGTACTACAGGCTGCACAATGTACATGTACTACAGGCTGCATAATGTACACTTACTGCAGACTACATAATGTACACGTACTACAGGCTGTATAATGTACATGTACTACAGGCTGCATAATGTACACGTACTGCAGACTACATAATGTACACGTACTACAGGCTGCATAATGTACATGTACTACAGGCTGCACAATGTACATGTAATACAGACTACATAATGTACACGTACTACAGGCTGCACAATGTACATGTAATACAGACTACATAATGTACACGTACTACAGGCTGCATAATGTACACTTACTGCAGACTACATAATGTACACGTACTACAGGCTGTATAATGTACATGTACTACAGGCTGCACAATGTACATGTACTACAGGCTGCATAATGTACACTTACTGCAGACTACATAATGTACACGTACTACAGGCTGTATAATGTACATGTACTACAGGCTGCACAATGTACATGTACTACAGGCTGCATAATGTACACTTACTGCAGAATACATAATGTACACGTACTACAGGCTGTATAATGTACATGTACTACAGGCTGCATAATGTACACGTACTGCAGACTACATAATGTACACGTACTACAGGCTGCATAATGTACATGTACTACAGGCTGCACAATGTACATGTAATACAGACTACATAATGTACACGTACTACAGGCTGCACAATGTACATGTAATACAGACTACATAATGTACACGTACTACAGGCTGCATAATGTACACTTACTGCAGACTACATAATGTACACGTACTACAGGCTGTATAATGTACATGTACTACAGGCTGCACAATGTACATGTACTACAGGCTGCATAATGTACACTTACTGCAGACTACATAATGTACACGTACTACAGGCTGTATAATGTACATGTACTACAGGCTGCATAATGTACACGTACTACAGGCTGCACAATGTACACGTACTACAGGCTGCATAATGTACACTTACTGCAGACTACATAATTTACACGTACTACAGGCTGTATAATGTACATGTACTACAGGCTGCACAATGTACATGTACTACAGGCTGCATAATGTACACTTACTGCAGAATACATAATGTACACGTACTACAGGCTGTATAATGTACATGTACTACAGGCTGCATAATGTACACGTACTGCAGACTACATAATGTACACGTACTACAGGCTGCACAATGTACATGTAATACAGGCTGCATAATGTACACGTACTACAGGCTGCACAATGTACACGTAATACAGGCTGCATAATGTACACGTACTACAGGCTGCACAATGTACACGTAATACAGGCTGCATAATGTACACGTACTACAGGCTGTATAATGTACACGTAATACAGGCTGCATAAAGTACACGTAATACAGGCTACATAAAGTACACGTAATACAGGCTACATAATGTACACGTAATACAGGCTGCATAAAGTACACGTAATACAGGCTACATAAAGTACACGTAATACAGGCTGCATAATGTACATGTACTACAGGCTGTACAATGTACACGTAATACAGGCTGTATAATGTACACGTAATACAGGCTGTATAATGTACACGTACTACAGGCTGCACAATGTACACGTACTACAGGCTGTATAATGTACACGTACTACAGGCTGCACAATGTACACGTAATACAGACTACATAATGTACACGTACTACAGGCTGCACAATGTACACGTAATACAGACTACATAATGTACACGTAATACAGGCTGCATAATGTACACGTAATACAGACTACATAATGTACACGTACTACAGGCTGCACAATGTACACGTAATACAGACTACATAATGTACACGTAATACAGGCTGCATAATGTACACGTAATACAGACTACATAATGTACACGTACTACAGGCTGCATAATGTACACGTACTGCAGACTACATAATGTGCAAATACTATAGGCTGCACAATGTGCACGTAATACAGACTACATAATGTACATGTAATACAGACTACATAATGTACACGTACTACAGGCTGCATAATGTACACTTACTGCAGACTACATAATGTGCACATACTACAGGCTGCACAATGTACATGTAATACAGACTACATAATGTACATGTAATACAGACTACATAATGTACACGTACTACAGGCTGCATAATGTACACGTACTACAGGCTGCATAATGTACACTTACTGCAGACTACATAATGTACACGTACTGCAGGCTGTATAATGTACATGTACTACAGGCTGCACAATGTACATGTACTACAGGCTGCATAATGTACACTTACTGCAGACTACATAATGTACACGTACTACAGGCTGTATAATGTACATGTACTACAGGCTGCAAATGTACACGTACTGCAGACTACATAATGTACACGTACTACAGGCTGCATAATGTACATGTACTACAGGCTGCACAATGTACATGTAATACAGACTACATAATGTACACGTACTACAGGCTGCACAATGTACATGTAATACAGACTACATAATGTACACGTACTACAGGCTGCATAATGTACACTTACTGCAGACTACATAATGTACACGTACTACAGGCTGTATAATGTACATGTACTACAGGCTGCACAATGTACATGTACTACAGGCTGCATAATGTACACTTACTGCAGACTACATAATGTACACGTACTACAGGCTGTATAATGTACATGTACTACAGGCTGCACAATGTACATGTACTACAGGCTGCATAATGTACACTTACTGCAGAATACATAATGTACACGTACTACAGGCTGTATAATGTACATGTACTACAGGCTGCATAATGTACACGTACTGCAGACTACATAATGTACACGTACTACAGGCTGCATAATGTACATGTACTACAGGCTGCACAATGTACATGTAATACAGACTACATAATGTACACGTACTACAGGCTGCACAATGTACATGTAATACAGACTACATAATGTACACGTACTACAGGCTGCATAATGTACACTTACTGCAGACTACATAATGTACACGTACTACAGGCTGTATAATGTACATGTACTACAGGCTGCACAATGTACATGTACTACAGGCTGCATAATGTACACTTACTGCAGACTACATAATGTACACGTACTACAGGCTGTATAATGTACATGTACTACAGGCTGCATAATGTACACGTACTACAGGCTGCACAATGTACACGTACTACAGGCTGCATAATGTACACTTACTGCAGACTACATAATTTACACGTACTACAGGCTGTATAATGTACATGTACTACAGGCTGCACAATGTACATGTACTACAGGCTGCATAATGTACACTTACTGCAGAATACATAATGTACACGTACTACAGGCTGTATAATGTACATGTACTACAGGCTGCATAATGTACACGTACTGCAGACTACATAATGTACACGTACTACAGGCTGCACAATGTACATGTAATACAGGCTGCATAATGTACACGTACTACAGGCTGCACAATGTACACGTAATACAGGCTGCATAATGTACACGTACTACAGGCTGCAGGCTGTTATGCTTATGTGGGCACTCTGGCTGGCAGCACAATTATATTTCTCACAAAATGTGAAATCCCCATTTTTGGGACATTTTCCATAGTTACCAACATTTCATTTGGCAAAATTGGGGCATTTAAGTCTCACCCTGAGTTGCCCCCACTTTTGATGGGGCTACCCACTTTCGGGTAGCGTTTGCTGAAAATTTTGGACAGTCCCAGCAAATTAGGGACAGTTAGATTTTGTAAGCCTCGCTCTTCCCATAAATGTACAAAGGATCACTATAAAGCTTTCAGAATCACTCACCATGGACGTACGGACATTATATACTTCTAGGGGTGTCATGAAAGAAAATCTGATGAGAAACAGGATGTGTAGGATAATGGTGCACCATGTATGTAGGAGCTGTGGTTGGCACTGTAATTGGGGCACTTTTTTGTTGTTGGGGCAGTATTGATGGGGCACTCTGGCAGTCACTGCTATTGGGGTACTGTTAATGGGGCATGCTTCCACACTGTTTAAGGAGGCACTCTGGCTGACACTATTGTTGGAGCACTGTTTATGGGGCTCTGTAGCTGGCACTGTTTTTGGGGAACTATTTATGGGAGCACTCTAGCTGGCACTGTTGTTGGGGCACTATTTATGGGGGCAGTCTAGCTGGCACTGTTATTGGGGCACTATTTATGGGAGTACTTTAGCTGGCACTGTTATTGGGGCACTATTTATGGGGGCAGTCTAGCTGGCACTGTTATTGGGGCACTATTTATGGGGGCAGTCTAGCTGGCACTGTTATTGGGGCACTATTTATGGGGGCAGTCTAGCTGGCACTGTTATTGGGACACTATGGGGCAGTCTAGCTGGCACTGTTATTGGGGCACTATTTATGGGGGCAGTCTAGCTGGCACTGTTATTGGGGCACTATTTATGGGGGCAGTCTAGCTGGCACTGTTATTGGGGCACTATTTATGGGGGCAGTCTAGCTGGCACTGTTATTGGGACACTATTTATGGGGCAGTCTAGCTGGCACTGTTATTGGGGCACTATTTATGGGGCAGTCTAGCTGGCACTGTTATTGGGGCACTATATATGAGGGCAGTCTAGCTGGCACTGTTATTGGGGCACTATTTATGGGAGCACTCTAGCTGGCACTGTTATTGGGGCACTATTTATGGGGGCAGTCTAGCTGGCACTGTTATTGGGGCACAATTTATGGGGGCAGTCTAGCTGGCACTGTTATTGGGGCACTATTTATGGGGGCAGTCTAGCTGGCACTGTTATTGGGGCACTATTTATGGGGGCAGTCTAGCTGGCACTGTTATTGGGACACTATTTATGAGGGCAGTCTAGCTGGCACTGTTATTGGGGCACTATTTATGGGGGCAGTCTAGCTGGCACTGTTATTGGGGCACAATTTATGGGGGCAGTCTAGCTGGCACTGTTATTGGGGCACTATTTATGGGGGCAGTCTATCTGGCACTGTTATTGGGGCACAATTTATGGGGGCAGTCTAGCTGGCACTGTTATTGGGGCACTATTTATGGGGGCAGTCTAGCTGGCACTGTTATTGGGGCACTATTTATGGGGGCAGTCTAGCTGGCACTGTTATTGGGGCACTATTTATGGGGGCAGTCTAGCTGGCACTGTTATTGGGGCACTATTTATGGGGGCAGTCTAGCTGGCACTGTTATTGGGGCACTATTTATGGGGGCAGTCTAGCTGGCACTGTTATAAGGGGCACAATTTATGGGGGCAGTCTAGCTGGCACTGTTATTGGGGCAGTATTTATGAGGGCAGTCTATCTGGCACTGTTATTGGGGCACAATTTATGGGGGCAGTCTAGCTGGCACTGTTATTGGGGCACTATTTATGGGGGCAGTCTAGCTGGCACTGTTATTGGGGCACTATTTATGGGGGCAGTCTAGCTGGCACTATTATTGGGGCACTATTTATGGGGGCAGTCTAGCTGGCACTGTTATTGGGGCACTATTTATGGGGGCAGTCTAGCTGGCACTGTTATTGGGGCACTATTTATGGGGGCAGTCTAGCTGGCACTGTTATTGGGGCACTATTTATGGGGGCAGTCTAGCTGGCACTGTTATTGGGACACTATTTATGGGGCAGTCTAGCTGGCACTGTTATTAGGACACTATTTATGGGAGCACTCTAGCTGGCACTGTTATTGGGGCACTATTTATGGGAGCACTCTAGCTGGCACTGTTATTGGGGCACTATTTATGGGGGCACTTTTGCTGTTCTGTGTTACACATGAAGCCTATTATAAGGCCCAATATTTAGTCATAATTTGGTTACCACTGCTGTATCCCATGGCAAGCAATCAGATTGCAGCTTTCATTTTTCCACAGGAGGTTTGACAATGTAAGGAGTGATGTGATTGGTCACTCTGGTCAGCTGCTAGCTCTGCAGTGAGGCCTGTAGTGTAGTGCAGTAACATGGCTGACTCCTTATTATCTGTGACTGGCTGTTGTTCTGCTCCACAGCTCAGACGCCATCATTACCAGTAACAGCTGTGTCCTGGCGCTCCTTACATCTCCATATTTATAGTTTTCTTCCTCTCATCATAGTGTGTGGTCAATGCCACGTTTTTTAGTCCTAGTTTGTTGTAGTGACTGAGGTTGGAGAAGCACATGGAGGGGGCACTTACTTTATTTATTTAATCTTTAGGTATATATTTATTTAATCACATTAAACCATAAAATCCCTGTGTACACTATGTCTGACAAGGCTGGGTGACAACCAATATGGCCGCCACGGCACTCCTGCATATGTGGTGGGGATGTCGTAATAGCATCACAAATGCTACATCTGAATACACCCTAAGAGCTAACGGCGGACAGTTCTTGGGGTGTATTCACATTTCCCTTGAGGTGAAACTGCTTCAAAAACTGCAGTTAAAACACATTAGGCATTCATTTTGTGCAGTTTTTAGATGCAGTTTCCACCATTTCTCAACCAAAACATCTGAATATTCCCTTAAAGGGCATTGGTGGCAGGAAAGGTGCAAAGAGTAGATATTAAAGGGACATCTCTAGAGCAGAATTTTTGGAGGCTTCTGTGATGGATAGTCTACATGTCTTATTTTTCAATGTTGAACATTAAAAATCTTGGTGAGGTCAGAGACCCCTCTGCCACATATGGGAGCAGCGGTTCTTGGTAACACGCTGCAGGTTTTTATGTTTATGAGGTCGCTCTGTCTGGCACTGATACTGAGACACTGCCTATGAGGGCACAGGTGCTGGCACTGATAATGGGGGAACTGCCTATAGAGATACTGGCACTGATAATGGCACTGTATATGAGGGCTCAGATTCTGGCACTGATAATGGGGCACTGCCTATAGAGACACTGGCTCTGATAATGGCACTGTATATAAGGGAACAGGTGCTGGCACTGATAGTGGGGCATTGCCTATAGAGACACTGGCACTGATAATGGCACTGTATATGAGGGCTCAGATTCTGGCACTGATAATGGGGCACTGCCTATAGAGACACTGGCACTGATAATGGCACTGCATATAAGGGAACAGGTGCTGGCACTGATAGTGGGGCACTGCCTATAGAGACACTGGCACTGATAATGGCACTGTATATAAGGGAACAGGTGCTGGCACTGATAGTGGGGCACTGCCTATAGAGACACTGGCACTGATAATGGCACTGTATATAAGGGAACAGGTGCTGGCACTGATAATGGGGCACTGCCTATAGAGACACTGGCATTGATAATGGCACTGTATATGAGGGAACAGGTACTGGCACTGATAGTTGGGCACTGCCTATAGAGACACTGGCATTGATAATGGCACTGTACATGAGGGCACAGGTACTGGCACTGATAATTGGGCACTGCCTATAGAGACACTGGCACTGATAATGGCACTGTATATTAGGGAACAGGTGCTGGCACTGATAGTGGGGCACTGCCTATAGAGACACTGGCATTGATAATGGCACTGTACATGAGGGCACAGGTACTCGCACTGATAATTGGGCACTGCCTATAGAGACACTGGCACTGATAATGGCACTGTATATAAGGGAACAGGTTCTGGCACTGATAGTTGGGCACTGCCTATAGAGACACTGGCATTGATAATGGCACTGTATATTAGGGAACAGGTGCTGGCACTGATAATGGGGCACTGCCTATAGAGACACTGGCATTGATAATGGCACTGTATATAAGGGAACAGGTTCTGGCACTGATAGTGGGGCACTGCCTATAGAGACACTGGCATTGATAATGGCACTGTATATGGGGGCACTTTGCCACAGATAATGAAGCACTACTTATAAGTGCAGTTGATACCGGGCCCTGGACAGTTCCCTCTGCCCCTTAAGTATTCTTAAAGGCACAGGGTAGTTAGGATTCCCAGTATAGATTTAACATGGGGGCCCAAGAGCTTCAAGTGACGCCTGTGGCTGTGTGTCTTACGTTTCAGTGATATAATGAATCCTAGTGCCTGACGTGGGCAGCACATGGCACATGACAAGTGGGGGGCTGTGATCGCTGTTACTGTCTGGAGAGGGGCAGGGGGTGTTAATGGTGGTTTAAGGTGATTTACAGCTTCAGTCTGGGTTTGGGCCAGTTTTGCTTGGCATAGGTTTAGATATCTCTAAAATGCACAACTGTGTCTTTCTGCAGGAAGTGGGCAGCGTCGCCCTCATTGCAGCGCCTTCACAGGCCTGACCTATATGAAGGTGATGGCGGTTATTAGATCAACTGCTTGGAGTTATTGCAGAGCTGCTCTCGGGAGCCAAAAACACTTCCCGCCTCACAAGTGTTCCAGCGGGTGGGCTGACACCTCTGTCTGCTGTGTGTAAACATCTTGTAGCTTTGTAGGGCTCGCGGTGTTCATGCTTTACTTACAACTGGCATTTAAAAAGTTGAAAACCCGAGGAAGCACCAGAAAAGTTACATAGATGTTTAATGAAGCCCCCCATTGATTTCAGTGGGGCCAGTCTCTCGTACATTTTCTTGTTGATCCATTTTTTGGACCATCAAAATTTAGAAAATTACATATTTTTGATCGTATTGATGGCCACACAACCCCCAAAACAATCAGTGGGGTAATTTTGTGAAGACTGGTGCATTAAATGCCTGTACTCATATCTCCTGTGCCAGCGGGTGGTGCCCCTCATTACATCCTCATATCTCCTGTGCCAGTGGGTGGTGCCCCTCATTACATCCTCATATCTCCTGTGCCAGTGGATGGTGCCCCTCATTTCATCCTCATATCTCCTGTGCCAGTGGGTGGTGCCCCTCATTACATCCTCATATCTCCTGTGCCAGTGGGTGGTGCCCCTCATTACATCCTCATATCTCCTGTGCCAGTGGGTGGTGCCCCTCATTACATCCTCATATCTCCTGTGCCAGTGGGTGATGCCCCTCATTACATCCTCATATCTCCTGTGCCAGCGGGTGGTGCCCCTCATTACATCCTCATATCTCCTGTGCCAGCGGGTGGTGCCCCTCATTTCATCCTCATATCTCCTGTGCCAGTGGATGGTGCCCCTCATTTTATGCTTATATCTCCTGTGCCAGCGGGTTGTGCCCCTCATTTCATCGCCATATCTCCTGTGCCAGCCGGTGGTGCCCCTCATTTCATCCTCATATCTCCTGTGCCAGTGGATGGTGCCCCTCATTTTATGCTTATATCTCCTGTGCCAGCGGGTGGTGCCCCTCATTTCATCCTCATATCTCCTGTGCCAGTGGATGGTGCCCCTCATTTCATCCTCATATCTCCTGTGCCAGTGGGTGGTGCCCCTCATTACATCCTCATATCTCCTGTGCCAGTGGATGGTGCCCCTCATTACATCCTCATATCTCCTGTGCCAGCCGGTGGTGCCCCTCATTTCATCCTCATATCTCTTGTGCCAGTGGGTGGTGCCCCTCATTTCATCCTCATATCTCCTGTGCCAGCGGGTGGTGCTCCTCATTTCATCCTCATATCTCCTGTGCCAGTGGATGGTGCCCCTCATTTCATCCTCATATCTCCTGTGCCAGTGGATGGTGCCCCTCATTTCATCCTCATATCTCTTGTGCCAGTGGATGGTGCCCCTCATTTCATCCGCATATCTCCTGTGCCAGTGGGTGGTGCCCCTCATTTCATCCTCATATCTCCTGTGCCAGCGGGTGGTGCCTCTCATTTCATCCTCATATCTCCTGTGCCAGTGGGTGGTGCCCCTCATTTCATCCTCATATCTCCTGTGCCAGCGGGTTGTGCCCCTCATTACATCCTCATATCTCCTGTGCCAGTGGATGGTGCCCCTCATTTCATCCTCATATCTCCTGTGCCAGTGGATGGTGCCCCTCATTTCATCCGCATATCTCCTGTGCCAGTGGGTGGTGCCCCTCATTACATCCTCATATCTCCTGTGCCAGTGGATGGTGCCCCTCATTACATCCTCATATCTCCTGTGCCAGTGGGTGGTGCCCCTCATTTCATCCGCATATCTCCTGTGCCAGTGGATGGTGCCCCTCATTTCATCCTCATATCTCCTGTGCCAGCGGGTGGTGCCCCTCATTTCATCCTCATATCTCCTGTGCCAGTGGATGGTGCCCCTCATTTCATCCTCATATCTCCTGTGCCAGTGGGTGGTGCCCCTCATTACATCCTCATATCTCCTGTGCCAGTGGGTGGTGCCCCTCATTTCATCCTCATATCTCCTGTGCCAGCGGGTGGTGCCCCTCATTTCATCCTCATATCTCCTGTGCCAGTGGGTGGTGCCCCTCATTTCATCCTCATATCTCCTGTGCCAGTGGATGGTGCCCCTCATTTCATCCTCATATCTCCTGTGCCAGTGGGTGGTGCCCCTCATTACATCCTCATATCTCCTGTGCCAGTGGGTGGTGCCCCTCATTTCATCCTCATATCTCCTGTGCCAGCGGGTGGTGCCCCTCATTTCATCCTCATATCTCCTGTGCCAGTGGGTGGTGCCCCTCATTTCATCTGCATATCTCCTGTGCCAGTGGGTGGTGCCCCTCATTTCATCCTCATATCTCCTGTGCCAGTGGATGGTGCCCCTCATTTCATCCTCATATCTCCTGTGCCAGTGGGTGGTGCCCCTCATTACATCCTCATATCTCCTGTGCCAGTGGATGGTGCCCCTCATTACATCCTCATATCTCCTGTGCCAGTGGATGGTGCCCCTCATTACATCCTCATATATCCTGTGCCAGTGGATGGTGCCCCTCATTTCATCTGCATATCTCCTGTGCCAGTGGATGGTGTCCCTCATTTCATCCTCATATCTCCTGTGCCAGTGGGTGGTGCCCCTCATTTCATCCTCATATCTCCTGTGCCAGCGGGTGGTGCCCCTCATTTCATCCTCATATCTCCTGTGCCAGTGGATGGTGCCCCTCATTTCATCCTCATATCTCCTGTGCCAGTGGGTGGTGCCCCTCATTACATCCTCATATCTCCTGTGCCAGTGGGTGGTGCCCCTCATTTCATCGTCATATCTCCTGTGCCAGTGGATGGTGCCCCTCATTACATCCTCATATCTCCTGTGCCAGTGGGTGGTGCCCCTCATTTCATCCTCATATCTCCTGTGCCAGTGGATGGTGCCCCTCATTTCATCCTCATATCTCCTGTGCCAGTGGGTGGTGCCCCTCATTACATCCTCATATCTCCTGTGCCAGTGGGTGGTGCCCCTCATTTCATCGTCATATCTCCTGTGCCAGCGGGTGGTGCCCTCTCATTTCATCCTTATATCTCCTGTGCCAGTGGGTGGTGCCCCTCATTTCATCCTCATATCTCCTGTGCCAGTGGATGGTGCCCCTCATTACATCCTCATATCTACTGTGCCAGTGGATGGTGCCCCTCATTTCATCCGCATATCTCCTGTGCCAGTGGATGGTGCCCCTCATTTCAGCCGCATATCTCCTGTGCCAGTGGATGGTGCCCCTCATTTCAGCCGCATATCTCCTGTGCCAGTGGGTGGTGCCCCTCATTTCTTATGACATGCATGCCTCATAAATCAGGCGCACTCTCTGCTGCCCATGAGCCTGCACACTGGCGTAGATTTCAGATGGCAACAAACTGGCATAAATTGTGATAAATCTGGCAGGTGAGTGCTGAGAGCAATGTGAAAAGAAGAAAGTTGCATTTTTTTGCACAAAAACTGGCAAACAAGGCATAATAAATGTGCCCCAATGGTCTGTGACATAACTACATGAAAATAATTTGTAGCTCCCTGCCGAACTGTGGTGGATCCCACAGGGCTAGAGCCATGGGGCGGCTAGTGGGTCCCTGATAGACTGACCCCTCCACCATCTCCATATGTCCTATCAGGGGTTGTGCTCTTTGGACTACAAAAAATAAATGTAGTAAAATCATTTCCGCAATGTTTCTCCTGAACTACAACTCCCAGCATGGCATCACACTGAATAATGCACCATGGTGGGGTCTTGTTTTCCCTTAGTGTCTCTTTTTGCAAGAATTCTCATCACTTTTTGATCTCTCCTCCATGGTGATACCTTCCTGACACAGCAGGTCACAGGCTGTAAATAAATGAGCTGTAATTTTGCACCTTTTGCTGCTGCTTCACCTCGATTCACTGTCCCAATTTATAGGGCTGTTAAGTATGGAGGGTGTGACAGCGCCCCCTGCTGCCCGGGGCTTGTGAGTCACTGGCTCGCATTGCCTGACAGCACCTTGTGGTATTTCCCTCTAAAGAATAAAAACACCGCAGTAAGTATAAGCCCCTATAACTAAAAAAAAACTTATTTTTAGTTATTTCTTAAGATATCTATTAATGGGAAAGCTGGGTGACAAGTAGTGTGGTCTCCATTTCAGGTCTGCTAGCGGAGTAGATATTCTAGAGTCCTGAATGGCATATCTGCCTAGTAATGTAGTCACAGGGAAAGGATGTATTACTGTATAACTAGGCAGATAGGTCATCCTCAACAGCTGCACTATTCTGCAGGCTTCAGAGCTGAAATCCTCCAGCCATCCATACTTGACAAGATGCAGAATAGTGAGTGCAGCTCTGGAGGATAATATAGAATGTAACTCAGGATCAGTACAGGATAAGTAATGTAATGTATGTACATAGTGACTGCACCAGCAGAATAGTGAGCGCAGCTCTGGAGTATAATACAGGATGTAACTCAGGATCAGTACAGGATAAGTAATGTAATGTATGTACACAGTGACTGCACCAGCAGAATAGTGAGTGCAGCTCTGGAGTATAATACAGAGAAAACAAAAACAATACAGGATAAGTAATGTAATGTATGTACACAGTGACTGCACCAGCAGAATAGTGAGCGCAGCTCTGGAGTATAATACAGGATGTAACTCAGGATCAGTACAGGATAAGTAATGTAATGTATGTACACAGTGACTGCACCAGCAGAATAGTGAGCGCAGCTCTGGAGTATAATACAGGATGTAACTCAGGATCAGTACAGGATAAGTAATGTAAGGTATGTACACAGTGACTGCACCAGCAGAATAGTGAGTGCAGCTCTGGAGTATAATACAGGATGTAACTCAGGATCAGTACAGGATAAGTAATGTAATGTATGTACACACTGACTGTAACAGCAGAATAGTGAGCGCAGCTCTGGAGTATAATACAGGATGTAACTCAGGATCAGTACAGGATAAGTAATGTAATGTATGTACACAGTGACGGCACCAGCAGAATAGTGAGTGCAGCTCTGGAGTATAATACAGGATGTAACTCAGGATCAGTACAGGATAAGTAATGTAATGTATGTACATAGTGACTGTACCAGCAGAATAGTGAGTGCAGCTCTGGAGTATAATACAGGATGTAACTCAGGATCAGTACAGGATAAGTAATGTAATGTATGTACACAGTGACTGCACCAGCAGAATAGTGAGCGCAGCTCTGAGAGTATAATACAGGATGTCTTTGGTATTGCAGTTCAGCCCCATCTAGCTGACTGAGGTTGAGTTTCAGTATCAGATGCAGTCACATTGACAGACATAGCACATTATCTACAGCTTCTTTAGTTTAAGCTTGGACAACCCCTTTAAGGTAATTTTAGGTCATTTGGTTTCACGCCACCCCCTAATGGAAATCCGTCATACTCCACCCAGGGCAGACCACTAATATAAAGCACAACTCCTGGTTGTGACTGTATACTGAGCTGTAGTCTGGTGTAAATTACAGGACGAGGATTTCTTACATTTCCATTCAATAGAAGCCATATTAGCTGCAAATAGTTATTTGATTATAAGTAATAACAGGGGGTGTAATAATGTCCTGTATCTGCCGGTTATTATTGCCCTGGTTCAGCCTGGTAGTTTAAAGGAAAAGTCCTGATTTAGACATGGACTGAGCAGTGGGGGCTGCGACAGATGTATCTGTGTAACAGCGCCCATACTATTGTGTCACCATGTAACATTGTTCATACTGTAGTCCCTATATACAGTAGTTATAGGGCAGTGCACACCACATATCAGGGCCCCCATACAGCCACCCCCCCCCCCCCCCCCCAACCCCCCCCCCCCCCCCCCCCCCCCCCCCCATATAATAGACCAGCCCTATCAGTGCCATATAATAGTACCAGCCCTATCAGGTGCCTATATAATAGTACCAGCCCTATCAGTCCCATATTAGCCAGCCCTACAGCCATATAATAGTACCAACCCTATCAGTGTCCATATAATAGTACCAGCCCTATCAGTGCCCATATAATAGTACCAGCCCTATCAGTGTCCATATAATAGTGCCAGCCCTATCAGTGTCCATATAATAGTACCAGCCCTATCAGTACCCATATAATAGTACCAGCCCTATCAGTGCCCATATAATAGTACCAGCCCTATCAGTGTCCATATAATAGTACCAGCCCTATCAGTGCCCATATAATAGTACCAGCCCCATCAGTGTCCATATAATAGTACCAGCCCTATCAGTGTCCATATAATAGTGCCAACCCTACCAGTGCCCATATAATAGTACCAGCCCTATCAGTGTCCATATAATAGTGCCAACCCTACCAGTGTCCATATAATAGTACCAGCCCTATCAGTGTCCATATAATAGTGCCAACCCTACCAGTGCCCATATAATAGTACCAGCCCTATCAGTGCCCATATAATAGTACCAGCCCTATCAGTACCCATATAATAGTACCAGCCCTATCAGTGCCCATATAATAGTACCAGCCCTATCAGTGTCCATATAATAGTACCAGCCCTATCAGTGCCCATATAATAGTACCAGCCCTATCAGTGTCCATATAATAGTACCAGCCCTATCAGTGTCCATATAATAGTACCAGCCCTATCAGTACCCATATAATAGTACCAGCCCTATCAGTACCCATATAATAGTACCAGCCCTATCAGTGCCCATATAATAGTACCAGCCCTATCAGTGCCCATATAATAGTGCCAGGTCTATCAGTGCCCATATAATAGTACCAACCCTATTAGTGTCCATATAATATTGCCAGGTCTATCAGTGCCCATATAATAGTGCCAACCTTATTAGTGCCCATACATTACCAGCAGCCTCAATGCTGTTTTCCTACATTTTGTAGGGTCACCTTCATCTGTATTCCAACTTTTCTTATACCTTTGGGCCCTTTAAAGGCATCTCCACCCAATACTGAGAATGTAGTCGTGTCAGTATCTTGGTATAATCCTTCTTAAAGGGCCGTCAGTCAGGATAAAACCTGTGCACCAGCTGGGAGAAGACGGACACAACAGAATCCATGGCGGGCTGGCAGGAATCACATTTCCGCTGTATGACAAATCTCAGTAATAGGAACATTATGGGGCTGTAGGTGAACAAGCCAAAGTACAGGGAGACGCATGTCAGACGACAAATCTATTAGTTATGCGGTATGTAGACTCATGTGTAAGATTCTCGCAAGAATCCGATGAAGTCTGGTGAAGGAAGCAGAGCCCATGTGTAGGAGACAGCTGGCAGGCTATTGCCTTCTGTTATCAGTAATGATGGAGGCCAAAGATAGCCCAACAGTGCTACATCACCAGCGGCATGTCCTAGGCTGCAATAGTCTGCAAGGATGATGTGCGCTGAGCCAGTCCTGGTGAACTGCTGCTGAGCTGTGTACTAAGCCAGTCCTGTGTGATACTGTCTGCTGAGCTGTGTAGCCAGTCCTGTGTGATACTGTCTGCTAACGGACAACCACCTTGTGACTGTCAGCTTACTGTGTATCTAAGCCAGTCCTGTGTGATACTGTCTGCTGAGCTGTGTATCTAAGCCAGTCCTGTGTGATACTGTCTGCTGAGCTGTGTTCTAAGCCAGTCCTGTGTGATACTGTCTGCTTAACTGTGTATCTCAAGCCAGTCCTGTGTGATACTGTCTGCTGAGCTGTGTATCTAAGCCAGTCCTGTGTGATACTGTCTGCTGAACTGTGTATCTAAGCCAGTCCTGTGTGATACTGTCTGCTTAACTGTGTATCTAAGCCAATCCTTTGTGATACTGTCTGCTTAACTGTGTATCTAAGCCAGTCCTGTGTGATACTGTCTGCTGAACTGTGTATCTAAGCCAATCCTGTGTGATACTGTCTGCTGAACTGTGTATCTAAGCCAGTCCTGTGTGATACTGTCTGCTTAACTGTGTATCTAAGCCAACCTTTGTGATCCTGTGTGATACTGTCTGCCAGTCCTGTGTGATACTGTCTGCTGAACTGTGTATCTAAGCCAGTCCTGTGTGATACTGTCTGCTGAACTGTGTATCTAAGCCAGTCCTGTGTGATACTGTCTGCTTAAAAGGGACAAGCCAGTCCTGTGTGACTGCGCTGAACTGTGTATCTAAGCCAGTCCTGTGTGATACTGTCTGCTGAACTGTGTATCTAAGCCAATCCTGTGTGATACTGTCTGCTTAAAAGTGTATCTAAGCCAATCCTGTGTGATACTGTCTGCTTAACTGTGTATCTAAGCCCATCATGTATGATACAGTCTGTTGACCCAGGACTTGCTTTCGGCTGTTTGCACACTAAAGTTTTTAGATGATTTTCTTGGTGTTTTTCGCAGTGTTTTTGCTTTTCCTTGTTCAGCGTTCAGATGTTTCATGTTCTTCGACACGTTTTTCACAAATGCCATACTAACTAACTAACAGGGAATTTTTTTTGTGATTTATTTATTTTTTTAGCAATTTCTTGCATTTTTTTGTCAAATGCTCCGCAGTAAATCTGTGTGACCAAAAACAGCAACAAAATACCCATAAAACAACACGGGTGTCTTTTTAGGCAGAAACCCCTCAGTGAATAACTTTACGGGTAACTTACTCCAGTGATTAACCCCTTGCCTTCCCCGGCGTATTAGGAAGAGGATCTCTTTCCGTCACTCGCTGCTTCCCCACAAACCATATAATGTGACAAGCCTTTATATCCGTCAGTAAGATGATGCTCAGATTTCAGAGTCGGGTAAAAGCGCTGACGAATCGTGAGATAGAGACAGGATGACTATTCACATCCATCTACTGATAGTAAGAAAATCTACACGTCAGTAAAGATACAACCTCTGATGTTATATGTCAGTATTTCTATAGGTCGTGACCTCAAACCTCTCGGCGCTTTTATTATAAAATACAATTATCAGTTTATGTAAAAGCTGCGGCTGCAAAACCGCATAAACATTAGAGATATCGAGTTGTTTTATTCTTTTAGTGAGTAATTTCTTGCAGATCTGCAGCTTTTTGTGTCGCTCCACATTAAAGAACCCGCTTAACTTACATTTCCCGAATATCTTGTTATTATTGGAATTGCCCCAGGGGAGCAGGTTAGTAATAGCGATGTACTATGGCGGGGTGACGTAGGCAATTCTTCTGTGTGATAGATGAGATCTATCCAGGTGCGGTTACATCCCCCAGGTTCCATTTGGTTCTGACCCTGGGTCACGGGATCAGACCCAGCACCTGAATCTCTCCTCCTCCTCTCTTGTGCCCACTGGTAAGTCACTATGGGGGCTGTCTGAATACATCATTGTTGGGGTATATTCACATGGAAGAGCAGATACCACCTCAAAATCTGCTCCAAATTCTGGAGGCTTCTGTGTTTTCCGGAAGCGTCCTGTTCGATGTTCCCGTGGATTCCATGGCAGATTCATGGCTGTTCAGTGAGCAAAGCCACCGTGGAAAGCCAAAGATCTGCCACAGGTTTCACAGGGCTGGAATTGATGGAGACATCTTTGCAGAAGACCACCTCCAATTCCTCTCCAAGTTCTTCAGGGTGAAACTAGCCTTATAGTAAGGCCATACCCCCATAGTACAGGTAATACCAGCCCCGAAACTCAACCCAACCAATGTGTTTAGCTCACGGAGGATTGTCTAGCTATAACCAGCCATTTAATCCTGTGCTCCAGTTCTCTTCGCTGGGCTTTGTCCATGCCTGTCTCACCGGTATACGCCACAAGACCGCTGGGGACAGTGACTGGCTGCAGAAGGCTGGCGGAGAGGACGGAGCACTGGCGGATTGAATGGCTGAGTATAGCGTTTTTGTTATGTTACCCAATTTTCAGTCAACCCCTTTAAATTTCTGTGGGTTTTCCGTCGCTGACAGCAAAATCATAAGAATTGCAATGAAAAAATTGCAGAATAATTTATTGTGATTACATGGAAAGACCCTGGGACCTTGTAGTTTCTGCACGGTGGATTCCAGTTTGGCAGTGAGGGGGTTAATGCGATGAGTTGACGCCCCGCACTTTGTAGCATTATGGATTCTGACACTTGGCTGTGGCAAACTTCACTGCTGCCTTGATGTGGATAGAAATGTCTCAACATCCCCGGCTGTCAGCACCTCCTAATCCCACTTCATATGCTTTGAAAACACAAGTGCGGGGTGCAGCAGTGGCCCCGGAGCGATGACTACTTCTCTTAACATAAGGATCGGATTCTGGTGGCAGCCTCATGACAGTCACAAGTGAGCAGGACAGGACAAGGGCAGCCGCAGTGTCAGGTTCCCATGTGGGGTTACAGGGCAAAGCTGAGCAGCCAGAGCTGCAATCATGATGGTGACGTCTGCTGGGTACATGGACATGTATCACATCTGGTGCTGCTTATAGAACTGGGTAGAATATGTAACACACTTGGCTGGGCAGCGCTGGTACCTGCCTACTACTACCAGGGGAGGGTGATGGGCCAAAATGTATGAGCCATGGCTGATGCCCCGACAATCACTAGAACTTCCCAAGCAGGGGCGTAGGTATAGGGGTCGCCTTGGGCCCTGGAGACTGAGGGGGCCCAATGACCTCTCTCCAATATAAGAGGACACTTTTATAGATTGCACATGGTAAGTCCCCAGGAGTGGCTTCAAGTTACTGCCCCCAAGTTTAGCTCAGACATCTCTGGCTCGCTAAGCCCAGGGTGTACTGTGACTTGACGTTAATGCAAAATCTGCACCATGGCCCTTGCCCTTATAAAACTGGCATCATATGTGGCAGAGGGGCCTTTGGGGTTACTACGGCTGTTACCTCTGCACCCAGTATAGCTACTCCCATTGTCTTTGTAGGGTCCCAGTCCTATTGCTTTCTATGGGAATACTAGTAACATTGGGAGAACAGACTATCAGAAATGCACTGGGGGGCCCCTTCCTACTAGGTAGTGGGGGCCCGCTTCATGATTCCAACATAAAACTGTATATGTAAGGATAAATTTATACTATGCGCAAATGAATGCAACTGCATGCCTATAGCTTTCATATACCTGCCAATGACTCCCATTAAATAAATGCATACTGTGTATAGATTGTATTGAGCTGTTCACTACAACCCCCAGTGTGTTGTTGTCCAAGTGCATGGTCCTGTAGATCTGTACACACAGTATTAGGAGGCGATCATCCGAGGACTGGTGTGGAAATGTGTGGGTTAATGTGAAACGTCACCTGTTGAATGTGACAGAAGCCAGCTCAGCTCGCAGGTACCTGTGCCGAGTGTCAAGAGCATCTGCTCCCTGATCCTGATAAAGTGTGAACAGCAGCGTCAGCCTGCCTGGAACCGTCACTCTCTGAATCCATCTCCCTGCCACTAATCTAATGAGCGCCGATAAAAAGCCTGATAGCGGAAAACTTCATGACCATGGATTCTGCTGAGTGTCAGCTGCCAGAGACCGCCACTGTTTACCACCCAGTATTCGGTGCCACCTGGGTCTGCCTGGGAACAGCTGCATCAGGGCAGCAACAGGGTATGACTGAGTGCAGCTGGATCCGGGTGCCATCTGGGTCTGACTGACTGTAGCTTTGCCAGGGAGCCACCTGAGCCTGGCTGGGTACAGCTGCGACTGACTAACTACAGCTTTACTAGGTACCACCTGAGCCTGGCTGGGTACAGCTGCGACTGACTAACTACAGCTTTACTAGGTACCACCTGAGCCTGGCTGGGTACAGCTGCGACTGACTAACTACAGCTTTACTAGGTACCACCTGAGCCTGGCTGGGTACAGCTGCGACTGACTGACTACAGCTTTACTAGGTACCACCTGAGCCTGGCTGGGTACAGCTGCGACTGACTGACTACAGCTTTACTAGGTACCATCTGAGCCTGGCTGGGTACAGCTGCGACTGACTGACTACAGCTTTACTAGGTACCACCTGAGCCTGGCTGGGTACAGCTGCGACTGACTGACTACAGCTTTACTAGGTACCACCTGAGTCTGGCTGGGTACAGCTGCGACTGACTGACTACAGCTTTACTAGGTACCATCTGAGCCTGGCTGGGTACAGCTGCGACTGACTGACTACAGCTTTACTAGGTACCACCTGAGCCTGGCTGGGTACAGCTGCGACTGACTGACTACAGCTTTACTAGGTACCATCTGAGCCTGGCTGGGTACAGCTGCGACTGACTGACTACAGCTTTACTAGGTACCATCTGAGCCTGGCTGGGTACAGCTGCGACTGACTGACTACAGCTTTACTAGGTACCACCTGAGCCTGGCTGGGTACAGCTGCGACTGACTGACTACAGCTTTACTAGGTACCACCTGAGTCTGGCTGGGTACAGCTGCGACTGACTGACTACAGCTTTACTAGGTACCACCTGAGCCTGGCTGGGTACAGCTGCGACTGACTGACTACAACTTTACTAGGTACCATCTGAGCCTGGCTGGGTACAGCTGCGACTGACTGACTACAACTTTACTAGGTACCACCTGAGCCTGGCTGGGTACAGCTGCGACTGACTGACTACAACTTTACTAGGTACCATCTGAGCCTGGCTGGGTACAGCTGTATAAGTCAGTCACCTAGGTTGTGTCTGAGTACAGATGGGTCATGGTACCACCTGGGTCATGGCACCGCCAGATCAGCCAGGGTCTCATTGGGTAGAGTTGTATTGAGAACCAATTGACTCTTTGGGTCCAGCTGGATCAGGGCACTGCCTGGACCTCACTGGTTATAGCCATATCGGTAAGGAAATGATCTTCGTATGTAAGTTGGATGAGGGTGCCGCCTGGGTCTGACTGGGTACAGCTAGGAGACACTTGGTATGGTTTGGGGTGCCACCTGGGTCTGACTGGGTACAGCTCGGTGACACTTAGTATGGATTGGGATGCTACCTGGGTGTTGGTTGAGTACAGCTAGATTAGGATGGCATCTGTTACAGCTGGTTCTGGGTCTATATTTAAGTATCTACCTGATTATACAGTAGGTTGCATTGGATCTCCTGATTTAGGTGTTTAGGAGCCACCTAAGCACACCTTCATATGTCACCTATGTCTTACTTTCTACAGATGCCACCTGGAACACAGTGTTGGCCCCAAAACTACCATTTGGCATTGTCTCTACCCTCCATAGAGCCCTTAGGGTACTTCACAAAGCTACGTCCACCATGTCCAACAACTTCTGGTTGATTTACTATACTATTTCTGCAAGGAAATTGGACTGGGCAAAGATCCGGAGGAATTGAGAAATGAGCAGAACATCAACTACTGCCAGAGTAGTCCTGGCACCTATGTGGAAGAGATGGGTCATGTACAAGGGGTCAGGGGCAACCCACCCCACACAACAGCAGTCATCTTTAACCATTCCCCTTGTGTCTCTTTAATAGGATGATATAACCCTTTGTCCTATATACACGACCAGTGCCAGTAATGGCCGGGCACGCTTGTATGCGACATTGATGTCTCGGATCCTTTCTGCCTTTGTTTTACTGGCAGGGTAGGCAAACAGCTGTGAGGATGAGGGGGAGGTATTCCATAGACCCCTGATATATTCACACAACTGGAAACATCTGTGGCTGGAAATCCTGGAGAGCGCAGTGTGTGGGGAAGTGTGTGCGGCCAGCAGAATAATCCGGCCAGACCAGCATATATTGCCACACCAGGCAATGTAAGCAGTGCAAGCATTCCTTCCAGCCTATAGCCAGGGATAGGATATCCAGGATAATCTCTGTCTGGGTCTTCATTGAAAAAACAGTGATACCTAATGATAATAATCCTCTTAGGATACCGTCTCCAGCATTCACTGTACAGTAGCAGGATGGAGCCTTAAAGGGGAAGTATCACCAGTTTAATGTTCTTTGATATCCACGTTTCATTTTTGAATTGCTCCAGTGCACCTAAAATGAAAAATGGAGAAACTGCGCCAATAGTCTTTCTTAAAAATGTCCTATGGTTTTGTGTCTACAGCTCCTACACAGACCTATGTGTATCCATGGTAACAGACTACAAACAAGCCCTGTGCAGTCTGATTCTTTTCTCTTTAATTTGGCCCCTAATTAGTCTTCCAAATCAGAACAACCATGAAGACACATAAGTCTGCTTAGGAGCTGTAAGCACAAAATGATAAGACATTTTTAGTTAGGACTGTTTGCAAACTTACTTTTTTGGATGCATTGGGACAATAAAAAAATGGCCAGAAAAGTGGACATACCCTTGAAAATTGCAATACCTAATTTTACCAGTAGGGTGATACCCTAGCTATCAGTATAACAGTGACGCCACCCATGAGCAGAAATTCCCATAGTCAGGCCTGATGCTTACCGATGCAGATATTGTCCAGGGTATAGGATGCTGGCATATAGGAAATGTCTGAAATGGTGTCTCATTACCTGTAGGACAGTAATACGGGGCAGGATCACACACGGGGCAGCGAGCGCTTCTTGACCGACTACAGGAAAGTTCACAGTTGGTGTCACTGTCAGAAGTGTCTGTACAAATAATGTAGTAACTTTACAAATGTCGCTGACCCCAGCCCGTGACGATGGACCCAGACCCAGATGGAGACTTGGGAATCCTGCAGCATAAGTGCAATGGAATTTTCTAAATTTAGGCTGCATGCTTCCCAGGGCTGGGAAAGGAGAGGGGGGTCTGCATTGTGATCAGGGAAAGGAAGGAGAAAGGGAAACCGTATCACAATAGATAACAGGAAGCAGCAGAATAATAATTCATATATCACATTGTGTCACCGCGGTCCTCTATACCTACACTAGAACTACAACCCTCAGCATGCAATTACAGGATCCAGGAATAAAATCTTACGCATATTTTTAGCATCGTATTATAATTCCTCATCATTTTCAAGATCTCTGCTTGGTGTAAGTGAATGGACAGATACTGGGTGTTCCCTTATGACTCCATGCACATGACTGTGTATATTGTCAGTGTGCTAGCTGTGTTTTTCACGGCACTGACCCTTTCATCTCTATGGCCCTGTACACATTATCACGGCCCGTATATGCACCCGTGAGGCCGGGGCAAAACCCAGGACAAGTTCTATAAGGACCCGAGCTCTCTAGATGAAGTGAATGAGTCCGTGGAGGAACAGGTGGCAGACGAATGTCATCCATGTGCTGTCCGTGCCGTTTTACCAAGGCTGGGTTCACATCTGTGATGGAGACTTCATTCAGCGTCTGCCCAAAACTGCCAGATGAAAAAATCCAGCAAACCTGACTTTTTCAGGTAAAAATGGTTGGCACACAATGGCCCCCATTGTAGTCAAACTTGTGCCTCGGCCTCTGTTTGTATCCGTCATAGAATGGATCATTTCTTCTGTTCTTCCAACAGACCAGAAGAAACAACTACGCAGGTGTGAACCAAGTGCAACAGACCCATGTGCACGGCTTGTCGCCAGAGATGTTTGGACACAATGTAACAAACCATGCTGCTGTATAAGCAGAACATTATCTAGAATGTTTCCATTCACTGACAGCAAGCAGAGATCTTGAACATACATCCTGTTATTTTCTTCTTCTCCAGCATATTCTATCTCAGGGGGATTGTGCAGAGCGCTGCGCTCAGCTCCTGGGAGCACTTTGCTTCGTCTCTCTTTAGAAAAGTATTTTTATATTGTGTTTTATTTGCGTGTGCCCCAGCAGAGAATGCATGGCGACGCAGGAAGGGGGGGGAGGCAGATGGGTGGGGGCGGGGGGGGTGTCAGCCGCATTGGCACAATCCCAAATAACAGTTTGTAGTAATTATCCCGGAGACTCCAGACAGAAACAATTAGACCCTGATTATTCAATTCCATGTTCAGTGGCAACTGTTGCGAGCGCCTTGGCAACCGTAGAGTTAATCGCCCAATCCTTTGACCTTTGTGCTGAAATGAGTGATTTACGTAACGATAGAATCTATGTATTTTATGATCTGAAAATAAATGCCCCCTTCCCCCAGTTCTTTCTCCTCTGGTTCCCATTGTGGCCCCATGAAATTGATTGGGATGATGATGATGCTGCCAGTGCGGCTTATAATAAGTGTGTTGTGCGGCGGAGTGCCCTCGCCGCGGCTCTGACCACTTCCCTTGTCTCACACTGATCTCTATTCTTTACAGCTGCAGGAAGAGCAGTTGGACTGTGGAGCGGCTCATCTCCAGCACCCGCTCGCTATCAATCGGCCTCTGTCTGCCACCGCGCTCTTCAAGGCCCCGGGTTTGACCTCAGTGGCGGTGGCCAATGTCAGCGGCTACACGGTGGCATTTCTGGGCACAGCCAATGGGCAACTACTGAAGGTAATTTACATGATTGTGGCGCCTGTCTGATCAATACATGTGTAATAAAAGTGATTGTGTCATATGATAAATGATAGATAGATAGAAAGAGAGATAGATAGATAGATAGATAGATAGATAGATAGATAGATATGAGATAGATAGATAGATAGATAGATATGAGATAGATATGAGATAGATAGATATGAGATAGATAGATAGATATGAGATAGATAGATATGAGATAGATAGATAGATATGAGATAGATAGATAGATAGATATGAGATAGATAGATATGAGATAGATAGATAGATAGATAGATAGATAGATAGAGAGATAGGAGATAGATAGATATGAGATAGATAGATAGATAGATAGATAGGAGATAGATAGATAGATAGATAGATAGATAGAGAGGAGATAGATAGATATGAGATAGATAGATAGATAGATAGATAGATAGAGAGATAGGAGATAGATAGATATGAGATAGATAGATAGATAGATAGGAGATAGATAGATAGATAGATAGATAGATAGATAGAGAGGAGATAGATAGATATGAGATAGATAGATAGATAGATATGAGATAGATAGATATGAGATAGATAGATAGATAGATAGGAGATAGATAGATAGATATGAGATAGATAGATACATAGATAGATATGAGATAGATAGATATGAGATAGATAGATAGATATGAGATAGATATGAGATAGATAGATAGATAGATAGATATGAGATAGATAGATAGATATGAGATAGATAGATATGAGATAGATATGAGATAGATAGATATGAGATAGATAGATATGAGATAGATAGATAGATATGAGATAGATAGATATGAGATAGATAGATAGATAGATATGAGATAGATATGAGATAGATAGATATGAGATAGATAGATAGATATGAGATAGATAGATATGAGATAGATAGATAGATATGAGATAGATAGATAGATAGATATGAGATAGATAGATAGATATGAGATAGATAGATAGAGAGATATGAGATAGATATGAGATAGATAGATATGAGATAGATAGATATGAGATAGATAGATAGATATGAGATAGATAGATAGATATGAGATAGATAGATAGATAGATATGAGATAGATAGATATGAGATAGATAGATAGATAGATAGATAGGAGATAGATAGATAGATAGATAGATAGATAGATAGATAGATAGATATAAGATAGATAGGTAGATATGAGATAGATAGATAGATAGGAGATAGATAGATAGATAGATAGATAGATAGGAGATAGATAGATATGAGATAGATAGATAGATAGATAGATAGATAGATAGATAGATATGAGATCGATAGATATGAGATAGATAGATAGGAGATAGATAGATAGATAGATAGATAGATAGATAGATAGATAGATATGAGATAGATAGATAGATATGAGATAGATATGAGATAAATATGAGATAGATAGATAGATAGATAGATATGAGATAGATAGATAGATATGAGATAGATAGATAGATAGATAGATAGATAGATAGATAGATATGAGATAGATATGAGATAAATATGAGATAGATAGATAGATAGATAGATAGATAGATAGATAGATAGATTTATATAGGATAGAATAACATTTTCAGAAGCCGACACCACTAAGGAACATGACATTCTCTATAGGACCGGCACTATATGTTGGTATTATATTGGGTTAGTGACTTGTGTTCTGGTTTTTTTACTTTCCGCACCTCATTCATTGCTCTGGGGGTCTCATCTTGCACAATGTCCCTGTGTGTGGCCCCAGCGAGCCATAAATATGTATAAGCTATCCAGTAGTAAAGGTTGGGGCCCCACCAATCACTAGAACAGGGGATCCATCCATGTTATCAGAATGTTCCTTGATTCCTCTGTGCTGCTGGTAGACCTCCTAAGTACAGATCACTTTCTCTGATGAAGTCGCCAGCAGATTGTCATTACATCTGACAACCCACCTCACCATATCTGACATTTTCCTCGCCTTCTGCAGACAATTAGGCACAAGCACCAAAATGTGATGAAGTCAGCAACATATGGCCAGGGGGTCACAAGTGTCAGCGGGCCAGCCGTACAGAGGGTGGGGGAGGGGGCAGAGGGCACCAGATGACTGCACCTGTTCCTGCGCACGTCTCATCCCCCTGGATAATGTGACCAGATAGATTAAACCCAGCTTTCCCAGGCTCCTGAAAGGCCAGACTTTTGCTATAGCCACCCCTACCCCTAATGTTATACTACTACAGGTGTGAATAATCTCATGAATACTTTTATACCGAAGAGTCGCAGAATTCGCTGCCACAGATTTTCATCTCACCTGTAGTCGGTAAATATTCGTTGCCTCCCTCACCCGCACTACTTGTATATTCCGTATTACACCCATCTGTCGCTGCTTCGTACCTTTCCTGTGAAAACTGCAAATTCCCTTCGCAATAAATGAGATTATTTTGCACAAAGCGCGGCTCGTGTTCTGCTCACAGCTCTGCGGTCGTATATGGGTGCGGCCGAGGAATGGAGAGCAGAACATCAGTCATTAGAAGTGCTCACTGCGGGGATGTTACTATCCTTCAGATTTATAGGGCCTAAAAATCTGCTCCTGGGAAAGCTGGGTGCCTACAATTATTTCTACCATATAGGTTGTCAGCCTCTCCTCTTATAGCTCCCTAACACTATTCACACAATGCAGATTTATTGCAAAAAATCTGCAACCATCCTATTACATTAAATGGGTCTTGCAGGAATCCATTGCTTGCAGACCATTCAGGTGTATAATACTGATTTCAGTATAAAATAAATCTGCCCTTATAAACTGCAGACTTTAGGTGTACTGGCCCTTTAAGACCATCCATAAGTGGTCACTGGTCATTCCATTCATCTGATAAATATTAGTATCATTTGACTGGCCATCGCCTCCTATCTGCAGCATCGCTCGCTCTCCCGTCTCACATGTTACTAATCCAATTCTGCCTATTACGGAGACCCCCGACCTCCCGTTAATAGCGTGTAATTGAGATCCGTGTTTCTGGGAGAGGTTGTGATAATGCATTAACAGCCGGGATAAAAGCTTCCCCAGGATCTAATCCTCCGGAGGGGCGGCCGCTCATTAGGGATCCGGGACACGGTATTTCATCTCACACCTATGTCCCCTGGTAGCAACGTGTGATGGCGACACAGTCATACTAATGTAATAATAACCAAACACATGTAAATGAAAGACCGTAATTGAGGTGACTGAGGCTGCAGGAAAAGAACGGCTGATGTTATGGGGGAACCGAGGAGCTGGATAGTCCCAAGGGGCTGTGGAGAAAGGAGTGAGGAATCTGAGGTTATGAGCTGAAGGTAATGAATGAGAAGAGGAGGAGACGGAGGGTGAGATTTTGGGAAATGCTTTAATGGAATTTCCTCAGAGGTCTTAGACTATTGTTTTGTTGTCAGTGACAGCGGTGGCCTGGAGAGCGTTTAGCGGCTTCTTCTGATATTTAACTCTTGCTTTTCAGAGAAATGTCATAAGATTATATCTACTATAATACTGCCCCCTATGTACAAGAATATAACTACTATAATACTGCCCCCTATGTACAAGAATATAACTACTATAATACTGTCCCTATGTACAAGAATATAACTACTATAATACTGCCCCCTATGTACAAGAATATAACTACTATAATACTGTCCCTATGTACAAGAATATAACTACTATAATACTGCCCCCTATGTACAAGAATATAACTACTATAATACTGCCCCCTATGTACAAGAATATAACTACTATAATACTGCTCCTATGTACAAGAATATAACTAGTATAATACTGCTCCTATGTACAAGAATATAACTACTATAATACTGTCCCTATGTACAAGAATATAACTACTATAATACTGCCCCCTATGTACAAGAATATAACTACTATAATACTGCTCCTATGTACAAGAATATAACTACTATAATACTGCTCCTATGTACAAGAATATAACTACTATAATACTGCTCCTATGTACAAGAATATAACTACTATAATACTGCTCCTATGTACAAGAATATAACTACTATAATACTGCTCCTATGTACAAGAATATAACTACTATAATACTGCTCCTATGTACAAGAATATAACTACTATAATACTACTCCTATGTACAAGAATATAACTACTATAATACTGCTCCTATGTACAAGAATATAACTACTATAATACTGCCCCTATGTACAAGAATATAACTACTATAATACTGCTCCTATGTACAAGAATATAACTACTATAATACTACCTCCTATGTACAAGAATATAACTACTATAATACTGCTCCTATGTACAAGAATATAACTACTATAATACTGCCCCTATGTACAAGAATATAACTACTATAATACTGCTCCTATGTACAAGAATATAACTACTATAATACTACCTCCTATGTACAAGAATATAACTACTATAATACTGCTCCTATGTACAAGAATATAACTACTATCATACTGCTCCTATGTACAAGAATATAACTACTATAATACTGCTCCTATGTACAAGAATATAACTACTATCATACTGCTCCTATGTACAAGAATATAACTACTATAATACTGCTCCTATGTACAAGAATATAACTACTATAATACTGCCCCCTATGTACAAGAATATAACTACTATAATACTGCTCCTATGTACAAGAATATAACTACTATAATACTGCTCCTATGTGCAAGAATATAACTACTATAATACTGCTCCTATGTACAAGAATATAACTACTATAATACTACCTCCTATGTACAAGAATATAACTACTATAATACTACCTCCTATGTACAAGAATATAACTACTATAATACTGCTCCTATGTACAAGAATATAACTACTATAATACTACCCCCTATGTACAAGAATATAACTACTATAATACTGCTCCTATGTACAAGAATATAACTACTATAATACTATTCCTATGTACAAGAATATAACTACTATAATACTACCTCCTATGTACAAGAATATAACTACTATAATATTACCTCCTATGTACAAGAATATAACTACTATAATACTACCCCCTATGTACAAGAATATAACTACTATAATACTGCTCCTATGTACAAGAATATAACTACTATAATACTGCTCCTATGTACAAGAATATAACTACTATAATACTGCTCCTATGTACAAGAATATAACTACTATAATATTACCTCCTATGTACAAGAATATAACTACTATAATACTGCTCCTATGTACAAGAATATAACTACTATAATACTGCTCCTATGTACAAGAATATAACTACTATAATACTGCTCCTATGTACAAGAATATAACTACTATAATATTACCTCCTATGTACAAGAATATAACTACTATAATACTGCTCCTATGTACAAGAATATAACTACTATAATACTACTCCTATGTACAAGAATATAACTACTATAATACTACTCCTATGTACAAGAATATAACTACTATAATACTATTCCTATGTACAAGAATATAACTACTATAATACTACCTCCTATTTACAAGAATATAACTACTATAATACTGCTCCTATGTACAAGAATATAACTACTATAATACTGCTCCTATGTACAAGAATATAACTACTATAATACTACTCCTATGTACAAGAATATAACTACTATAATACTGCTCCTATGTACAAGAATATAACTACTATAATACTACCCCAACAAAAAACCAAACCCAAACCACTCTCCTATGTACAAGAATATAACTACTATAATACTACTCCTATGTACAAGAATATAACTACTATAATACTACCTCCTATGTACAAGAATATAACTACTATAATACTGCTCCTATGTACAAGAATATAACTACTATAATACTACCTCCTATGTACAAGAATATAACTACTATAATACTACTCCTATGTACAAGAATATAACTACTATAATACTGCTCCTATGTACAAGAATATAACTACTATAATACTATTCCTATGTACAAGAATATAACTACTATAATACTACCTCCTATGTACAAGAATATAACTACTATAATACTGCTCCTATGTACAAGAATATAACTACTATAATACTGCCCCCTATGTACAAGAATATAACTACTATAATACTGCCTCCTATGTACAAGAATATAACTACTATAATACTACCTCCTATGTACAAGAATATAACTACTATAATACTGCTCCTATGTACAAGAATATAACTACTATAATACTGCTCCTATGTACAAGAATATAACTACTATAATACTGCTCCTATATACAAGAATATAACTACTATAATACTACCTCCTATGTACAAGAATATAACTACTATAATACTCCTCCTATGTACAAGAATATAACTACTATAATACTACCTCCTATATACAAGAATATAACTACTATAATACTGCTCCTATGTATAAGTATATAACTACTATAATACTGCTCCTATGTTCAAGAATATAACTACTATAATACTGCCCCTATGTACAAGAATATAACTACTATAATACTGCTCCTATGTGCAAGAATATAACTACTATAATACTGCTCCTATGTACAAGAATATAACTACTATAATACTACCTCCTATATACAAGAATATAACTACTATAATACTGCTCCTATGTACAAGAATATAACTACTATAATACTGCTCCTATGTACAAGAATATAACTACTATAATACTGCTCCTATGTACAAGAATATAACTACTATAATACTACCTCCTATGTACAAGAATATAACTACTATAATACTGCTCCTATGTACAAGAATATAACTACTATAATACTGCTCCTATGTACAAGAATATAACTACTATAATACTGCTCCTATGTACAAGAATATAACTACTATAATACTACTCCTATGTACAAGAATATAACTACTATAATACTATTCCTCTGTACAAGAATATAACTACTATAATACTACCTCCTATTTACAAGAATATAACTACTATAATACTGCTCCTATGTACAAGAATATAACTACTATAATACTTCTCCTATGTACAAGAATATAACTACTATAATACTACTCCTATGTACAAGAATATAACTACTATAATACTGCTCCTATGTACAAGAATATAACTACTATAATACTACCTCCTATGTACAAGAATATAACTACTATAATACTACTCCTATGTACAAGAATATAACTACTATAATACTACTCCTATGTACAAGAATATAACTACTATAATACTACCTCCTATGTACAAGAATATAACTACTATAATACTGCTCCTATGTACAAGAATATAACTACTATAATACTATTCCTATGTACAAGAATATAACTACTATAATACTACCTCCTATGTACAAGAATATAACTACTATAATACTACCTCCTATGTACAAGAATATAACTACTATAATACTGCTCCTATGTACAAGAATATAACTACTATAATACTAACCCCTATGTACAAGAATATAACTACTATAATACTGCTCCTATGTACAAGAATATAACTACTATAATACTACCCCCTATGTACAAGAATATAACTACTATAATACTGCTCCTATGTACAAGAATATAACTACTATAATACTGCTCCTATGTACAAGAATATAACTACTATAATATTACCTCCTATGTACAAGAATATAACTACTATAATACTGCTCCTATGTACAAGAATATAACTACTATAATACTGCTCCTATGTACAAGAATATAACTACTATAATATTACCTCCTATGTACAAGAATATAACTACTATAATACTGCTCCTATGTACAAGAATATAACTACTATAATACTACTCCTATGTACAAGAATATAACTACTATAATACTATTCCTATGTACAAGAATATAACTACTATAATACTACCTCCTATTTACAAGAATATAACTACTATAATACTGCTCCTATGTACAAGAATATAACTACTATAATACTGCTCCTATGTACAAGAATATAACTACTATAATACTACTCCTATGTACAAGAATATAACTACTATAATACTGCTCCTATGTACAAGAATATAACTACTATAATACTACCTCCTATGTACAAGAATATAACTACTATAATACTACTCCTATGTACAAGAATATAACTACTATAATACTACTCCTATGTACAAGAATATAACTACTATAATACTGCTCCTATGTACAAGAATATAACTACTATAATACTACCTCCTATGTACAAGAATATAACTACTATAATACTGCTCCTATGTGCAAGAATATAACTACTATAATACTGCTCCTATGTACAAGAATATAACTACTATAATACTACTCCTATGTACAAGAATATAACTACTATAATACTATTCCTATGTACAAGAATATAACTACTATAATACTACCTCCTATGTACAAGAATATAACTACTATAATACTACCTCCTATTACAAGATATAACTATTTACGCTCCTATGTACAAGAATATAACTACTATAATACTGCTCCTATGTACAAGAATATAACTACTATAATACTGCTCCTATGTACAAGACTATAACTACTATAATACTGCTCCTATGTACAAGAATATAACTACTATAATACTGCTCCTATATACAAGAATATAACTACTATAATACTGCTCCTATGTACAAGAATATAACTACTATAATACTGCTCCTATGTACAAGAATATAACTACTATAATACTACCTCCTATGTACAAGAATATAACTACTATAATACTGCTCCTATGTACAAGAATATAACTACTATAATACTGCCCCTATGTACAAGAATATAACTACTATAATACTGCTCCTATGTACAAGAATATAACTACTATAATACTGCTCCTATGTACAAGAATATAACTACTATAATACTGCTCCTATATACAAGAATATAACTACTATAATACTGCTCCTATGTACAAGAATATAACTACTATAATACTGCCCCCTATGGACTAAGTCTGCACTTTGGTTTATATTTTGTCAGATTAACCTTGATGGCGGTATGAATATAGTGAGCAGACAGTCTATACAGATATCCCGGGGGCAGCCGATTCACCACATCATGCAGTTTGACCCTGCCAATCCCACCTACCTCTACGTGATGACCTCCCACCAGGTAATCCATTCATCGTGACTTCTTTGCCCAGTTAGAAAGATCAGACCTGAGATTATAACTAATATTCCACAACGTTCTCTCCTTGCAGATGACTCGGGTGAAGGTTTCAGACTGTCAGAAGTTCCTGAGCTGTTCAGATTGTCTACAAGCTGCGGATCCCTATTGTGGCTGGTGCACTATGGAGGCCAGGTCAGTCACTGGGCTCTTAGATTTTGCCTCCATCTTCACAGTTCTTGCAATGGTTATCTGGAAAGGTTTCTGCTTTATGTATTCTTAAGATGTCACATTTAATTGTCACATTTGGCCAAGACCATCTCTTGGATATTTTGTAACTCATTCCACAATGACTTGTTCAGGTTGCGGTGCCCTTACGGGAGGTCTTGGGGGTTGTGAGTTGTTCTCCGGTTTCTCACCCCTTTCTCTCTGCAGCTTCACCTCCCTCTTTTGGGAGAAACAAACCTCATTTTTGGTTCCCAGGAGGTCTGGACTGGCAGTCCACTTAGAAGACATGACCAAGACACACTGTCCTTAAGCTTTGACAACAGGAGATATTAATTTAGTATCGAACTTAGAGTTCTTGGGTCCAACAGAAAATCTGATTCTGGGGCTCCCCCTCCAACAACCTCTAGGAAATAGGTGATAGTGCCCTTAAATTTGGGTGTCTTTTGCTGGATCATTATTATGTCAGGGCAGGGCCCGCAGGAGGATCCTCTGGTGCTGTGTTGGGCCAGTCCAGATATGGATCAGTTCCTCCTGGCTCGGGGGTTGGGGTAGGTTTGTGGGGTCCTTCTCCTTTCAGAAAGGGCTTGCAATAGTTCATCTTTGTGCACATTTTTGTGTGACACTTGAGAGGAGATGTCACATACTTGGGCTTCCCAAAAAAATTTTTTCATATTTGGATGTCGGCCATTAAAAGGGCAGATACTGCAAGATGGAAATGATATTCTTTGGATAACAAAACTATCCCACTGTTGTAATTTTTGCATTGCCAAAACCAACTCCAGTGGCCCCCTGTTTATTGCCCCCTCTGAGACCCACCCACAGCCCTCCTCTTCAGCTTTTAGCCACACCCCTTCCCGTGCACCTCCAGATACACCAGCTATTGTGGACTTTTTGGGCCAATTGCAGCAATGATGTCGCAATGTTCAGTGGTTGTAGATTCAATGACACAGCCCTGACTTGGATGAACCTCTAATTTTTCCATTTGCACGCCATGATATTGCAGAAAACGTAATATGTCATGTGCGGCAGCAGCCGTCACCTGATAGCGGCGCACAAAGTAATCAGGCGGGGCCGGCAGTATATCATAGAATGTGCTCATTAGCGGACCGGAGGTAAATCACGGCGGTCGCTCCAGGTTCACTCTCATTCTGCCATCTGATTAATTAGGCGGTGGATTAATATATGCCGCTAGCGCTGACGGCAGCTTCAGATACTGTCACTGAGTTGTGAAGGTCACCGGAAACGAAAGTGTCCGATACGCGGCTAATTACTCATCTCTATTCCGGCTCAGACCGTATCAGTCTCATTAATTTCACTTCAGTTTGCTTTTATTAACCTCTGAAATTTTCCATTGTCTCTGCTAATTCTGCAGCTCCCGAGGGTGACATATAGGGGGCAGTGTATGCAGCGTATACATTACATCTATACCTATGGCGGTTCTTGTGTGTATATACAGGTGTACCATCCAGCAGGAATGTCAAAATTCTAAAGACGCCACATTCTGGACCGGCCCAAGCAACGATGGGGTGCAGCGGTGTCCTGCAGTACAAGTGATCCCGAAGAAAATTGACGTGTCCTCCAATACCCAGGTGATAGAGAGAAGTAGTAGGATGCCCTATAGAGGGGTATTCACACCTGTTACCATGCTCCCGTGCTTCCACATGAATGCTATCTATAGTGCCTCTATAAGGGTGACAGCTAGAGTGCCTCCATAAGAGTGCCAGCTCCCGTGCTTCCACATGAATGCTATCTATAGTGCCTCCATAAGAGTGCCAGCTGTGTTGCCTCTATGACAGTGGCAGCCATCGTGCCTATTTCATAGCAGCCGCCACAGTGGCTCCTTAACATTTCTAGCCTTAGTTCCTGTGTAACATTGCCAGCTCTAGTGCCTCGCTATGGATTCACTATAACAGGACAGGTCGCGGTGCCCCCATAACATCCTGCCCACAGGCTCACGTATCACTACATTTACTGATCTGACGGTGACATGTTGTGTCTTCTCTCTTAGACAATCCTCCTACAAATCACAGGGAGCCTCCCCAGCCTGGTGCCTATGAACACGTCCTGTGACTATGGCAATGGCGTGTCCATGCCAGCGAACACCATCTATGACGCCGACGCTTCCCAGCACTTTGCCCGTTGTGCTTTTCTTCCAAAAGACCAGATCCCAGCATTCCCTGCAAATCAAGGTACGTTGCGGACACTGTTCAGTCTGGAATAATGCAAGTTTACAGTCCCATGGTAACAGTTATTTCTCTTACAATTGTATACATTTTACCTGGATTGATACATTGTTGCAAATTATCAAGACAGGAGAGAGATTTGTGCTCCTGTCAGAGAAGTCATGAAGATTGGCCTTAGCCTGATACATTGTAACAAAACTTCATCTGTGAGCAGGACTAGAGAAGGAGTTTCTATTTCACTGACAGTCTTGGAAAAAACCATATTAGATGTAAAGAACTGTCCTCTATACAGTATTGAAGCTGTAGCTACGCAGGACAGGAAACCCTTTAATTGCCAAATTACCATGAAACTGCGAGCACAGAATAGCCGTGGTTAATGGTCCGATTGGCGTGAAATTGCCCAATAACTCAGCCCTCACCACAGTAACCCCGCACCTGTCATATACAGTGTAGTTTCCTGCACACATGACATCCCGGGGATAAAGGGTTTGTACAAGCAATTTGTGTTTTCATATTTTCATAAGTCCTCACCCCCCCATGTGTATCCTCCAGATCATGTGACTGTTACAATGGCTGTCACTGTAGACGGGATCCACATCGCTCAGCAGAACTTTGTCATCTTTGATTGTGAGAAGACACAAAGGATCCACCTGAAAACATCGTAAGATTCCTCCAAATCTGGATTTTATTGTAGAAATTCCCTGATATGGAACATTTCCTAACCACAGTCCCTAAAATATTGCAGGTGTACGAGCTGTGTGACCTCTCCCTGGCCATGCAAGTGGTGTGAGAAGCAGCAAAAGTGCATGTACAACACCACACAGTGCGACGTCATTGTCCAGGTAAGGAACAAAAGATCCCAATGTGATCCATTACTAGAATCCTGCAACCCCATAACCATTACATGCAAAACTGTCTATGAGCAGCACTGACCAGTCTTTTTAAAGGGCATGTCCACCTTTGTACAACACTTTGTATTTGATATAGGATATATATTACACTCCAGAGCTGCGCTCACTATTCTGCTGGTGCAGTCACTGTGTACATACATTACATTACTTATCCTGTACTGATCCTGAGTTACATCCTGTATTATACTCCAGAGCTGCACTCACTATTCTGCTGGTACAGTCACTGTGTACATACATTACATTACTTATCCTGTACTGATCCTGAGTTACATCCTGTATTATACTCCAGAGCTGCGCTCACTATTCTGCTGGTACAGTCACTATGTACATACATTACATTACTTATCCTGTACTGATCCTGAGTTACATCCTGTATTATACTCCAGAGCTGCACTCACTATTCTACTGGTGCAGTCACTGTGTACATACATTACATTACTTATCCTGTACTGATCCTGAGTTACATCCTGTATTATACTCCAGAGCTGCGCTCACTATTCTGCTGGTACAGTCACTGTGTATATACATTACATTACTTATCCTGTATTATACTCCAGAGCTGCGCTCACTATTCTGCTGGTGCAGTCACTGTGTACATACATTACATTACTTATCCTGTACTGATCCTGAGTTACATCCTGTATTATACTCCAGAGCTGCGCTCGCTATTCTGCTGGTACAGTCACTGTGTACATACATTACATTACTTATCCTGTACTGATCCTGTATTATACTCCAGAGCTGCGCTACAGATGATACTTTGTTGCTGCTTGTTTATATATTTAGTATAATCAGTAATTTAAAAGTATTCAAGTAGCAAAAACAATACATCTTGCTGCCCGCGGGGTGCCGGTGCTGTCACTACAGCGGGTGTTTAATCTTCTGTCCCTGTCACTGCAGCTGCCATTTGAGACTCAGCAAACAAAAAGATTAGTTGCTCATTAGCTCGAGCCCTGAGAGTTACCAAGGTGTCCGTGCAAAACAACATAAACTAATGAGGCCGCCCGAACTGTGAGGCCTCGGCCATAATCCCATTAGGCGGACCCTGCACCAGGACTGAAATTGAATCTTCTTTTACCGAGCAATCTCATCCCTTAATTAGAAAAGATGGTCTGAAAACTCGTTATCTAATTAGCAGCTGCATCAGGCCCACTGGCTGGAGATGTTTTTGGATTTTTTTATGTCCAGTTGACGTGAGAATTTGCAGGGAGCTGTCATATACATCCACTGATATATCACAGCCTGGAACATCTGAAACGTATTTAGCTCCCTCTATGGCCATACATACAAATTCGCACACTTCATCTGTACTAGTTTGCAGTGTTTTTCACACAGTATGAGGTATGCGGGGTTATGGCCGAAAAAAATTGTTTGTATACACAAGAGGGTTGAGCGCGTTCACAGTTTACTCAGAATGAGCGGAGTTTCCTGTAGGTTTGGGCTCCATGTATTAGATAAGATAATATTATTACATAGATTCACCAGAGTGATCAGTACAGATAGGGAGAGTGGCAATGCCTGATGGGAAATCATATGCAAATGAGACCATAATGCCCCGCTAAAGAAATGGGGGAAGGAATTTACATGTCTATGACCTAACCAGCCAGCACCCTGCTGTGCACTTGAGTGGCAGTAATATGAACGCTTCTATGATTGACTCTCAGACCCAGGACCTGGTATAGGGGAGTCAGGCACCCTATATAGGACTCCCCTATACCAGGTCCTGGGTCTGAGACCTGGGACACACCTAGTGAAAAAGCACTTTTATTGAAACAGCCGCCTATGGAGGGGTCTCTTTTGCTTTTGGAGGAGATATCCTGGCTTGTCCTTAATCCCAGATCATGGCACTAGGTATCTGGAAAACCAGGAAGGGATCTATAGGGATCTTCCTTCCAAAAGGTGGCGCTAGAGCAGGTTTACCTGTTTCCACATAAGAGGACTTATTTGCATATTTCTCTCTGCTGTAAAGCAGAAAAGACTTAAGATGTGGGGGGGTCTATGTGGTGAATTATTTTTGCTTCATTCTTATTATTTTGTTACTTTTTGGAATTTTTTGAAACTCTTGGTACTTGCTGCTTTACATATACTCCTCAGGCCCCTCAGGGGCTCTTTTACTACTCCTGACACTGGGCCAAAGTCTAATCATACTGACATTCCTGTGTGCGTCCTCCTCCATGGTACAAAGCCCCGGATTCCTCCTATCTCAGACCACACACTATCAAGCCATTATCCCAATACAAAGTACAGTCACGTAAAAATAGCCGAGGTCACCTGTCCATGTCCGTGATCTCCCAAACGGAAGCTCCAAAGACTCTGCTATTGTTTGCCGAGCGCCGTGAATTGGAGGAAACTTGGACATGGAACAATAAGAGTACAGTATAAAATCCCGAGAGATCTTATGACCTGAGACTGAAGAAATCTGTCGGCCCACACCACTTCCTGCCATACGTATTGTAGTTCTTATATTGGATGTATTAGCAAGTTTTATCCCTTCTGTACGGTTATCAAGTCCGGCACAATTTTGCACAATTTTTACATATTTTGCCTTCAGCTAAACTAATGCCAGGTTGGTTGCTGAAAGCCTGAATAAAAAGGTATTGCAAAAGTAAAAAATAAAAGTAGAAATGTTTATGGTTTTGTGCCTCTATGTGCATAGATGACACCATAAAGAAGAAGCTGGGGCAACCTGATCTGTTCCCTGCCATTTTGATCATGTGATGCCGTCTCCTTGTCCTTTGACCCCCAGACTGATTTGTTTGTTGTGTTTAGATTTTTTACCAGGATAAAATCTTAGTCATCAGCCCGAGGTCAGCCGAGACCCCGGGGCCCGGTAATGAGCCGAGCTGGTAACTCCCTATAGTGTATTTACAGTCATTTGCAAGATAAATCCCTCTCCCTTCTGTAATAAGTATTAGGACGTGATGTCGTTCGCCCCTCCTGCAGTGCATTATGGGAACGGGCGCTGATTGCCACGGGCAATGTTTGGGGTGGTGTGATTGCAAAAATGCCCTTGTCTCCACCTAAAATTAAGTTACAGAACAACAGATGGAACACGGAGACAAATATAGTAACATAGTAACATAAAATACAACATAAAGATACTTAATATCACAGGTAACCCAGCACTACTGATGGGCAGCTGTGCGGCAGCTTACTGACATCTTTATGTATCGTCCATAGAACAGCACAGACTGTCCCCAGATCACCACCAGCCATCTTGTACCTACACCCACGGGGATCGCCAAGGACTTCATCCTGTCGGTGGCAAATGTCAACATGTCCCAGGTAACATATCCACTAGACGTTAATACGGTCAGGAGCTAGGTCAAAAGCCTGTAAGCCATATCCGTAACTTCCTTCCACTTTTGTGGTGACATTCATTTCTAAAAAGTTGTCACAGCCCCACCCCTTTTACTCCCATCATAGAATAGTATTGAAAATTTTGTCCAAGCCCTTTAATGTTAAAGGGGTTGTCCAGAACTGGAAAAACAGTGCCACACATATCCATGGGTCGTGTCTGGTATTGCAGGGCAGTTCCATTGAAGTGAATAAAGCTGAGCTGCTATACCACACATAACCAGTGGACATGGGGTGGGGCTGTTTTTGGAAGGAAGAAAGAAGCCATTTTTTTGTAATCCTGGATACTCCTTTAAAGGCTGGGCTTAGATATGAACATATGTCACCCGGATGGTATATTCCGGGGGGTCGGGTGACCCATTATCTCCTTCATTCCAATTATAATCATTAACTGACAACTCCACCCAGAATGTCTCTGTCTTCTTCTTTCCTTGTTGGGGCTCCCACCATAATTAAATTCCAGGAAGGGAGTGGTTTTTGTATATTTTATGACCTACTATACCCAAAACTTTTATTGTTTTTGGATGGAGTTGCCCTTTAAGTGACAACTTAACTCCGCCTCCTGTATATGCATAGCAATAACTATCTAATCACATTTGTTCCTGACCCTCTGGACATTGTATATTCATTCCCCTACGCCCCATGTACATATGTTAATGTCTTCATCTGGCCATAGGACATGTTCACATGTTGCAGTTTTCCCACAAATTTGCAAAAATTCAAAAAACTGCGATATGACCACAAAGTGTGAACAGTCCCATAGAATTCTGAACGTTCCCATAGACATAAGGACAGTTATGAGGTTATTCATAGGGGAGCTGAGTAGTCACAAGACCCAGATGGGCTCATAGAGCGTGAAGATGGCGACGCTGCAGATGTTTCCTATGTCTCTCGCCCTCTAGGATCTCGCCTTGGAATGTGACTTTGGAGCAGAACAGACATTCCCGGCCAGATGGTTGAATTCCACGTCCGTCTTGTGCAGCAACGTCCTGGTGAGGAGAATGGTCGTCTATATGGGTACATGGGCCATAGTGTCACCCAGTGTGTGTCACCGCCAGCCTATAGGGTGTACACTGACCCCATTGTGTGTCCATTATTGGGATAATGGCCGTCCTTCATGGAAGTGACATGTGTGCTCCACTCACCGGGCACAGTGCAAAATCTGGACTAGATCCCCCCCTCTAAACATCACCGCCCGTCCGTAAGATGTACACTGCCCCTACATGACGTGTGTGCTCCACAATATAAAATCAGGGCAATACCCCCCTAACCATCACCAGCCATCGACCAGGCACCTCTACATCCTCTGCTCCCCCCACTGCTCCCATATAACGAATATTGCCCTCCTAAAGTGTTGTCACCCAGCTTTCTGAGACTCCTGAATTGCAAATAATCCCAGAAATGTAGTAATAAGGGCGCACTGGATGGATAATTGTATCAGTATTGGTTATCACCCAGCTTCCCAAGACTCCTGAATGGTAAATGGCCCTGTTATACATATAAGGGAGCTTTGGTTGTATTATCACATAACTAATAATGATTTGTCTTTCAGGAGCCTGGAAAAGCTGGGTGGTATGCCTGTAATGGCAGCCATATTAGTTGTCACCCAGCTGTACGGGACTCCTGAATGGTAATTCAGCCTACAGTAATGAGAAAGCATCGGATGTGACATTGCATAAATAGGTTGATTTGTCACTCAGGAGTCTCAGCAAGCTGAGTGACATGTCTGTTATGGCAGCCATATTGCTTGTCACTCAGCTTTCTGAGACTCCTGAGTGGGAAATTAGTTTAGTTATGCAGTGATAAGGGAGTCCTGTATGTATCATTACTTAAATAGGATGATTTGTCACTCAGGAGTCTGGGAAAGCTGTGTGACATGCTGCATGTCCTGAAGGGCGGGTGCCATGTTCACGGCCTCTTCACTTGGATGGGATCCCCCTAGCAGAGGATAGCCGTAGCATTGACACCCATTCGTTTCCATGCATGGGTAGTATCTGATCCCAGACCCGCAGCATCCTCACCTGCAGCCTAGAGGTGCGCTGCGCCAATCTCAGGGGCCATGTCTAGAGGGGGCGCTATACACCAGTCTCCAGGACCCAGCACTGACCAGCCATTCTGTTTCCCCCTCAGCTCCACACCTCGGAGAGCAGCCAGAAATTCCCGGTGAATTTGCAGCTAATGGACCATTCTGGACAATTTCTTGACAATCCGGACACGCTGACGGGTGAGATAATGGCGTTTATCGAGGCTATTGCATTTATGAGGTCGCCTATTAGGTTTATTATACCATTTACCATGTTGGATTTATTGCGTTATTATATCACATATGGATAAAATCAGGCAGTGACAGCCGGACCCAGGTGGAGCAATAATGTGCAATGACTTGCTCACTGATCTGACAAAATTTAAAGGGCGACTCCAGACACCACTGATATTAACATGGAGGATACAGTAAATGTCCCTGAGTTACTCGGTAAAGACAATTTAAAGCATAGATTTTGTTAAATACCATTTTTTGTCCTCCCATCATTCCTCTGACTGCTGCAGGGATTTCATATTCCTCCATACTGGGAGGGGCTTTGCCTTGTGCTCTTTGCCGCCCCCTGCTGAGTAAATGATATATAGAAGATGACTGTCCTCTGGTGTATGCCTTTCAGGGAGGCCGTCCTGTCATTCTTACACTACATCATATATACTATATACAAGCAGACAGCTGAGGAAGATAACAGACTGTTGAACTCGGCCCCTGCCCCTCGGCCAAGTCATAAAATCTACCCCGAAGAAAGGCTCCGGAAGTTTTATCAGTGTGGGAGGAAGAGTCGGGGAGTTCAGGCTTTGCTGATGTCTAATCATTTTTTATGCCACTGTGCAGACAGGGGGTGAACTTTACAGTAAACACATAGGATATATGGGCTGTAGGATGACCCCGGCGGACTGTCTGCAGGGAAGAAGAGCAGACGCACTGTAAAGGATCATTTTTTTAAGTTTTTGCCACTTAATCACTTGCTGTATATTGACACGGCCTGTATGTCGCCTGTAGATTCGGTGTTTTCCCTTGCACATAGTCTAAGGGTAAGTTTTTCTGCTGCAAATTTAACAAAACCTACTGAAAATCCCCTGTGGCGACACTTGCTTGGTCCCCGTGCCAGTCTCCGTAGCCTCCTATGATGTGTCCACACAAGTGACTGCTGCAGCACCTAAATATAATTGGCACATAAAGTGGGAGCTACATTGCTACACTCCAGTCACATCCAGAGCTGCATTCACAATTCTTCTGTTTGCTACTTGGAATCAGTCAGCATTGTGTCGACAGACACGCCCCTAGACAGCTTTGTTAAGATCCTCTTCTGCAAGGAAATCTGGGAGACTGTAGAATGCAAATGAACCAGTAGGGGGTGCTGCAATGTGTGAAGCCAGACCTGAATGTGAGACGGCTGACTGCAGGTCTGGGTGTGACTGGAGCATAAGATAGGAAGAAAGTAAAGATAATTAACCATAGACATCAAATATAGCCCCCTCCCATATTACAGGCCTGCCTCGAAGACTCATGGGGGAACTTTTCTTCTTTTTGGGGTTCTCTTTGCTTCCCCTCCTCACTGATCTGTATTGTGTCTTCCAGTTGAAGTCTATAACTGCGGCTCAGACACCACTGACTGCTCCCGGTGCCTCGGACGGACAGATTTAGGACACCTGTGCACATGGAGTGAGAGCAGCGCCTCCTGCAGGCTGGACAGTGAACTGCTGCCCGTCCAGAGCACCTGTCCACCCCCGGAGATTAGGAAGGTAGCGCAGATACGTATTTATGGGCTGATGTTTTTCCGTGTAGACCGGCTCATTACCAGAATTAACAGATCTGGCTCATAAATCGGACACATTACCGGGGGCCGCGGGGGAATCGCTCGGCAGCTCAAGGAATTTTAATAAAGCGGTTTGTTCATTTCCTTCTCTTTGCAGATAGAGCCGGTGAGCGGCCCCCTGCTCGGAGGGACGCTGCTCACTATACAGGGGCGCAATCTTGGGAGTCGATTTAGTGACATTGTTGACAAGGTGAAGATCGGAGACGTCCATTGCTACCCCGTCATGGAGAGATATCTGGTGTCTGAAGAGTGAGTGCGCACAGTAACAATACATAGTCATCCTCCTGACAACCAGCTCACACGGGGGTTGTCAGACCCTCTCCTTTCAGGGTATGACTTGGGTTCAAGGGTGATTTGCTATTCAGAAGTCGCAGAAAGCTGGGTGTCAGCCAATATTGCTTCCGTTACAGGGATTATCACCCAGCTTTCCAAGACTTCTGAAAAGCACCTCTTGCTAGCTACAGTATGTAGTCATGCATTCTGTGCTTCCATGTAACTAGTCAGATTTACCATTTAGGAAACTAGGAGAGCTGAGTGATTATGCCTATAGCGATGATACTGTCTAAATGGCTGATAAAGCAGACAATAGCATGCTATGATACAGAATAAAAGCCTGGGCATCTCTTCAGTCATCCTGTGGCGTAGATATATTGTGTAATATTACATGGTATCAGCTCCTTATTGCAGTGACCTATAGATGTGTTGTATACATTGTATGTGACGTGTTCTGTATGTCCAGGATTGTGTGTGTGACCGGAGAGGCCCCGACAGAGCTCAGTGACTGGGTGACCGTGGACGTCAATGGCAGAGGGCGATCCAAGGAGAAATATTCCTATATGGTAAGGATTGAGCTACCCCATCTTATTGGAATCCATAATATCAAAGCTGGAAGTCACCTTAAGGTTTCGGCCCCATGTTGCAGAAACGCAGCTTTTTTTTGTTGCAGATTTTGCTGCGGTTTGTTGAGCCAAAGCCAGGAGTGGATTTAGCAGCAGGTAGAAGTATAAGAACTTCCTAAATATTTCCTGTTCCTTTTTTAGCCATTCTTGGCTTTGGCTCAAAATAACGCAGCAAAATCTGCAACAAAAAAAGCTGCGTTTCCGCAACGTGGGGCCGTAGCCTAAAGGAGCACTCCAGGTGGAAGTGATACCTTGTATTATGCCTATTGCAGGGTCTGAGAGGGCCGAGCATGACAGGGATACTTTTTGGAGTCCATTGACACTCTGTGTCATGCTCCATCCTCTCAGGTCCTGCACGAGACATGACACAGTGTATCAGTTTTGCTCGGACTCCATGGGGGTCCCTATTCATCGTATCATGTGATTAGAATTTAAGGCATCTGCAGCAAATGTTTCCTAATTTTGGGTGTTTGCAGTTACCAGAAGTCTTCAGTCTGTCTCCAAATCTTGGCCCGAAAGCTGGAGGAACAAAGATCACCATCTCCGGCAAGCAGCTGGACATCGGTGGAGAAGTCCGCGTCCTGTTTAATGAGACCCTGGACTGCAGAGACCTTGTGTGAGCTGCAGATAAGCCTCATAATCTCACTGTCTCCTCTTGTCTTGTTCTATTGTTAAAGATTTCCAGTTTCCTATGTTGCCAGCATCTCCATGTCCTTCTCCTAACTGGTTTCCATCCGTGGTCTTCATGTCTTCTCCTTTGTTACCTTACCAGGCGTGTGGAGAGCAGTATCCGCTGTACTGTTCCAGCAATGGCGTCCATTCCCACCATGAGCGTTAGCGTCTGTGTCCAGTTTGAACAAAGGTCGTGTCTGAATGGTAACCTCACCTTCCAGTACAAGGAAAACCCCATGATCAGAAGTATGGAGCCGAGGAGCAGTCACATGAGGTAGGGTTGTCTCCAGGATCCACACCATGATTTGGGCTGCATCAGGTCATAGTGCATTAGGCGGCCACAGATTGGCCTTGGCTTTCCTTGCCTCATGGACACTGTTTCTGTACCATAAATGGTGCCTGTGTTCAGATGATGTCCCTTCCAAGTTGTGCAGAAGGTCAGGAGTGCACAATTTTCATGCCTATAATATGTTTTATGTTGTCCTCAGTGGTGGCCGAATCATCACCTTGACCGGAGAACGGTTCGACCTGGTGCAAGATATAAAGATAAAGATCAAAAATCATAAGGGAGGAATAATGGTGAGTGTTCTTCAAGACTACATCTTGGAAATTAAGTGGGGTTGGTCTTACACAGCTGTAGGCACACAAAAATAACTTGCTTGAGAAATTGCAGTATTAGACTGACCGGGATGAATGTCTGGTTGTTGGAGCTGCTGAGGACCACAATGATAAGGAGAACGTTGACCCCAAAGTGCGCCATGTCAATGGGTTGGTGGTACAAATGCTCGACCACCTCTCCATTCACTTCCCAGGTCCAATAGAAGTGACTAGAGTGTCGCCTACCATGCCCGCCACCACTTCATTCACAAAAGGAACTTGCAGGTCCCCATTGTCCTGATTACTGGGGGACCGGCATTGTCCTGATTAGTCAGACCCCAGCAATCGGTGTCTGTGTAAGAATGCCAGGAACCTGATCCTTACATTTCCCTTTCTAGAACTGCACTGTCCTCAGCGACGTCATGATCATCTGCCCCTCCCCCACGGCTCCAAACTCCACCATGGAGAGAAAAAACGTCAGTGTGGGGTTCTACATCAATGGCGTCTATGTGTCTGATGAGAGACCCGACCTCAGTGATGACCTGAGCACAGAGGAACATCTAGATGACCGGTTCAGCCTCGAGTACCAGCCCGACCCGATGTTCTTCACCGCCAAGAAGGAGAAGTTGATCAAGCACCACGTTGGGGAACCGCTGACTCTAGTGATACATGTAAGAGATCCTGAGGTGTCGGCCCAGCAAACATTGAGTTAACGAGGTTCGATTCTTGTCTAATTGTCTTTCTTGTTACAGAAAGAACACGACGATCTTGGCTTGAGGGTGGAGGAATATCAAGTGAAGGTTGGACAAATCCCCTGCGAGCTGATTGTCTTCAATGACAAAGTGATCCACTGTAGCATCAATGAATCGCTGAGTTCTTCAGACCACTACCTACCTGTCACGGTAAGTAGTGACCGCGCTGGACTTCTCATCTCATACCAATAATCTCCTCCTCCATGTAATATTGTTCTATTATCTACCATTTATTGATGGGAGTGTCTCCTGCTCTGGAGGACTGTCCAGTCCAGCATCACACAGGCAGTCTATTGATGTGAATGGACCTTGTGTAATGCTTCATTTCCCCTGTGGTGGCGCTGCAGAGAAATTAAACACTTACTGCCAAGTTATCCTACAGATTACAGAGGATCACTGAGGGTCTGAGCATGGAGATACTTTATGATCTGTTTATAATCCAGGGACACTTCTAACAAGTAGGGCTTGCCCACAGCAGAGAACCCCTTTAATATTTATCATGTTCAACTTTATTTACACTATTTATCATTTACACAATCTAAACATTGGAAGAAATCATGTCACATGGCGGCCATAGTCTTCAAAACAACAGCAGCCATCACAGGACCCACATGACAAAGCCACCAAACTGGATCATCCATCTGATATCATCCACCATAACGCAGACATCCTACTATGGGATCCTTATGAGATGGCGGTCTGTGGTTCAGTAACCCTCTCTACTAGACAGAGCAAAGACTACAATCAACATCTCTCCCTTTGGAGGACCCAGCAAGTCATACATTACATGGACAGGCGATAGATTTAGAATTAGAATGTGTAATACCTTATTTATCCTGCGGGTGTGCTGCAGGGAAAGCAAACACTTGCTGCCAAATTACAACTGATCTTCTTATAATCAAGGGACACTTCTAACAAGTAGGGATTGTCCGAAGTTGAGAAACCCCTCTAACATTTACCACATTTGACTTCATTTACACAATTTATCATTTACACAATCCATACATTGCACAAATCAGGTCACAAGATGGCCACCTCATAGTAATAGTCTTCAAAACAAACATCAGCAGCCATCATATGACCACATATAACAACAACAATAGAAATCACTGTAACTGGATCATCCATCTGACAACATCCTCCATAGCTCAGATATCCTATTATAGCATTTGTAATAGATGGCGCCCCCC
>CAMRHE010001070.1:142500-155000 GCA_947044405.1 Leptodactylus fallax
TCCCCTGTCCTACAGTCGGCCTCTCCCCTCCTGACATGGCTGATAACAGATAGTAATAGATTGTATTCCCCTGTCCTACAGTCGGCCTCTCCTCTCCTGACATGGCTGATAACAGATAGTAATAGATTGTATTCCCCTGTCCTACAGTCGGCCTCTCCTCTCCTGACATGACTGATAACAGATAGTAATAGATTGTATTCCCCTGTCCTACAGTCGGCCTCTCCCCTCCTGACGTGGCTGATAACAGATAGTAATAGATTGTATTCCCCTGTCCTACAGTCGGCCTCTCCTCTCCTGACGTGGCTAATAACAGATAGTAATAGATTGTATTCCCCTGTCCTACAGTCGGCCTCTCCTCTCCTGACATGGCTGATAACAGATAGTAATAGATTGTATTCCCCTGTCCTACAGTCGGCCTCTCCTCTCCTGACGTGGCTAATAACAGATAGTAATAGATTGTATTCCCCTGTCCTACAGTCGGCCTCTCCCCTCCTGACGTGGCTGATAACAGATAGTAATAGATTGTATTCCCCTGTCCTACAGTCGGCCTCTCCTCTCCTGACGTGGCCGATAACAGATAGTAATAGATTGTATTCCCCTGTCCTACAGTCGGCCTCCCCTCCTGACGTGGCTGATAACAGATAGTAATAGATTGTATTCCCCTGTCCTACAGTCGGCCTCTCCCCCCCTGACATGGCTGATAACAGATAGTAATAGATTGTATTCCCCTGTCCTACAGTCGGCCTCTCCCCTCCTGATATGGCTGATAACAGATAGTAATAGATTGTATTCCCCTGTCCTACAGTCGGCCTCTCCCCTCCTGACGTGGCTGATAACAGATAGTAATAGATTGTATTCCCCTGTCCTACAGTCGGCCTCTCCCCTCCTGACGTGGCTGATAACAGATAGTAATAGATTGTATTCCCCTGTCCTACAGTCGGCCTCTCCCCTCCTGACATGGCTGATAACAGATAGTAATAGATTGTATTCCCCTGTCCTACAGTCGGCCTCTCCCCTCCTGACATGGCTGATAACAGATAGTAATAGATTGTATTCCCCTGTCCTACAGTCGGCCTCTCCCCTCCTGACGTGGCTGATAACAGATAGTAATAGATTGTATTCCCCTGTCCTACAGTCGGCCTCTCCCCTCCTGACATGGCTGATAACAGATAGTAATAGATTGTATTCCCCTGTCCTACAGTCAGCCTCTCCTCTCCTGACATGGCTGATAACAGATAGTAATAGATTGTATTCCCCTGTACTACAGTCGGCCTCTCCCCTCCTGACATGGCTGATAACAGATAGTAATAGATTGTAGTCACCTATCCTACAGTCGGCCTCTCCCCTCCTGACGTGGCTGATAACAGATAGTAATAGATTGTATTCCCCTGTCCTACAGTCGGCCTCTCCCCTCCTGACGTGGCTGATAACAGATAGTAATAGATTGTATTCCCCTGTCCTACAGTCGGCCTCTCCTGACATGGCTGATAACAGATAGTAATAGATTGTATTCCTCTGTCCTACAGTCGGCCTCTCCCCCCCTGACATGGCTGATAACAGATAGTAATAGAATACACCTAGCTAGGGAGGAATAGGCTCTGTAGACTGAGGGGCGCTCTGACTTCTCAGTCTGTCCTCCGGGACACTGTATTGGATGTGATTCTGAGCAGACACATCTTATGTAATTAGTAATTATTGCAGAGATTTGGCTGTGTTCCATGGACGTGGTGGGGGCCTCAATAGAGATTATGTGGGGGGGGGGGGGCAGGCGGTATATGAGACTGTAAGTACAGAAGAGGAAGTGAGAAGACCTGACGTCAGCAGAGCGATGAATGTGGCACCGCAGATCCTAATCTCAGGGTGAAGGAATCTTTATTTTGAGGAGATGAAAAAAGGAAGGAAACCACATGTCATGTATGTAACTGAGCGTCATCAGGTCTCTACTTCCCGTTCTGGAGACATCTGTCCCATGAATGAATCTATTTGGGGCAGGTTTTTTAAGGGCAGAGATCCCCATGGTCATCAATAAGATGGAGCCCCGACATATCCTTTAGAATTGAGACATGTCCAGAAATGACATAGACAACCCATTGAGTTCATAGAGAATGGTGTAATGCTTCACTTCCCCTGTGGTGGCGCTGTAGGGCAATTGAACACTCGCTGCTGGTATCCTCCATAGATCACAATTGATCACTGGAGATCTCGGCTGCAGAATAACATGTGATCAACTTATCAGAAAGGGAAACTGATGAAGACGAGACTTATGTCTTATCATTTCTTTCTTCCAGTGTTCCTCCATCTACGAGGAATGTTACATCCTACCCCCGAATAACTTCAACAACCAGCTGGGGATGCGTGTCCCGGAGATGCACCCCTTACTGCGTGCAGAATGGAAGGTGAGTCTTCTCCCATGTATGTGACTAAATCCTTCCAGAATCCGGAGATCGCTGGAGATTCCCGTCAGTTTCCTCCCATGTTGGGGATTTCTTCGCTGTCATTTTCTTCTAATCTCACATTTACTTTTACTTTAGATTTTTCTTCCTTTCTTGGTACATCAGTCACAACCGTTCATTTTGTGAACAGCCACATTAGGGGTGTCGCAGCCCCCATTCCCTTCCAATAAATCCCAATTTTTTTTTAATAAAACCATTTTGACAGTCACAAAGGATCATCTGTAGATTTATGTGTCGGAGCCCAGACAGTCATGGCTGCCAATCCCTGCATTGTATGTAGAGACCTTGCTATAAATACCCCAATCTCCTGGATCCCCGCAGGCCTCTGGGGACCCTGAAACCCGAGCGGTATATAGGGCCGCTGCAGAATGAAGAGTTAATGAAGAGTCCCTTGTGTTTATGTGAGTAGTGAGGACGCTCCCGGCTCCGCTTCCTCCTCCTATGGAATTTAGGCTGCGACACTTGAGTCCCCCGACCCTGGGCTGTTTGTTTTGGCTCAGGCCCCAAAAGGGTGCTGGAAAATGCTGAGACCAGGCAGGCAGACATGAAAGGGGTCTCCTACAATGCAGAGAACTTGGATCATTGGGATACAAGATATACGGATCCAATAACCACCATCCACATCCATAGCCACGTCCTGCCATCACGTGTATATCTGGGGCTTCGGTGATTTGTATCCACACAAGGTCTCTGTGACAACAATACACTGGACACCTTGTAAGAATCTCTCAGTAGTGCAGCCTCAGGCTTTGGGCCTGTAACTTCATGTGATGATGTCTAAGCCTAGGAGAAAGATATTAGAAAGCGGTTTTCATCATTTTAGTGCACATTTAAGGGATTTTTATAAATGGTTTTCTTCAATAGTCCTCCAGTAATACAGAGACCCGATAACATTACCCAGACCTAAGGAATGGGCAGCCACATGAGAAGGTTCCGTATTTCTTGCGTCTTTCTCCATTCACACTGTTTTGTGACCCCTTTGCTTGCGCCCCATGTTTATTTCCCTGAGAATCAGGTTATCCTCTTACAGGGACGAGAACTCCATATAAACAACTAGTGAGAAAGGCCAAAAAGACTCTCAATGCGTTTCTGCTTTTCAGTCCCAAAAAAGTATTGGTGTTTTGCAATCCCAAATTCTGGGTCATTTTAATGGGAATGTGTGACCAAAAATGACCTACTTTTTAAACCAAATTTTTATATTAAACATATTTTATTTTATTTAATTTTTTTTTACATTTTCCATGTCAGTATCTAGTTTGTAAAAAAAAAAAAAAATATATATATATCCTGCAATATTCACTCTGGCCGCTAAGCCTAACAATAGACTGACACGTGCCAATTCTGTAGGTTTTTCTTTGCAATAGTCCCTTAATTTACATCACAGATAGGATTACAATAGAAGATAACACCTCTATAGATAACATCTATACTAAGAATAGATGATGTCATAGATTAGCTCCTCCCACTCCCTGCACAGAGCATGTCTAGAAAACTCTCCCATAGACCATAATGGGCCTCACATTCCCTTTAAACTCTACCCCAGTCCCACGCATGACTTCCTCCGAATCTTCATATAAAAACCCCTTTTATACAAAGCTTCATCTCTTTGTGCAACAGTCCTGCAAAAACAGGACTGCTGGGAGTTATGGTGACGCCCCGGCAGCTATTTTACTCATTGCACAATGTCAAGTTCTGCAACTATTTTTCAATATCTCTTCTTGCTGTCAGTGAAAGGAAATATTGTAAGGTATATCCAGAGGCTGAAAACAGACACAAGTGCAGTGAGAGCGCCCTGATATATTGTACTGAGCTTTGACATGACAAGTTTTCTCTGGACAGGCACAGGAAGGTTTCTATTCACTGACAACAAGCAGGGATCTGGATCTGATACAAATAATATATTCTATTGTTCCTATGGCAGGTTCCAGAGAATTGCCGCACAAACATGGAGGAAGGAATCGCCACCTTGTCCACGCTGCTCAGTAACCGTCACTTCCTGATCACTTTCATCCACGCGGTGGAGGCGCAGAAGGACTTCGCTGTACGAGACAGGTACCGGCGCTAGTGCTCATTATAAAATCATGACCGTCCTTGGGTTACTTTCGCCTGAGGCCTCCTGAGGGACGTGTTTTATAAATCTGCAAGTGAAAATTATCTGGGAGATCTCACTTAGATCGCTTCTACATATTCATCAGGTTTCAGTGAATTTTTTTATCTTTTAGGGGTTTTTTTTTAATAGTTTTTGTTACTTGGTCTTATTTCTTTTATATAAAGTGTAGAGATGAGCGAAGCCGGGCTGACCAAGCTGGATTTGACTTTGACATTCCACCTGAACCCGAGACTTTTGGGGTTCACTTTAGACCCCATAGTATAATAAGCGAAACGTATTAAACATTTCTACTCCCCTCCTCCGGACACCCTCACTTGGGCTGGCGCTCCCTCAAGGTCCTCTTCTGGCCTCCTGGGTAATGGCGCACACACCGGGAGGCTTGTGATTTGGCCAGTGACAGGCCTCTGCGGTCACATGGTGCCATCATCATGATACTTACATTACAGTGTCATGACATTGGTGCACCCCATGTGACCACTGAGGTCCAATCACAGGCCTCAGCAATCCCCCCGAGGGGTGCGTGTCATTACCCTGGAGGCCGGACACTGCGAGGATGCCCAGTAGAGGAAGGGAAGGAAAGGATAAGCATTTATGATGTTTCCGCACCTCCCTGGTGGTCTCCATTTACACCCCATATTATAATAGCAGCACTTCCAGTTCAGGCTCCCCAAAACAAAGCAAGCATAGAAATCGTGCGAATATTCACGGAACAAATCTCTCTCATCTCTAATACAAAATATTAGGTCAGTAGTCTGTAGAGGAAGGGGTGTTAGCCTGAGGGTAGTGGGATAGCCTATAGAAGAGGGGTCGGGTGTAGTGTACTGGGACATCCTATAACGTATAGCCTGTAGGGGGAGCTTATGGCAGTAGAAGGGTGGGGTTTATGGTATTGGGACAGCCTGTCAAGGAGGGGTGGGGCGTAATCTAGTATAGCCTGTCAAGGAAAGGTGTGGCCTAAGGTAGCATAGCCTGTCGAGGAAGGGTGGAGCCTAAGGTAGCATAGCCTGTTGAGAAAGGTTGGGGCCTAAAGTAGTATAGCCTATCAAAGATGGGTGAACCTTATGGTAGCAGAGCAGGACATACATAAGTGGCATTTTATAGGGGACATCCTCTTATTAACCAGATGTCTCCCATACATACCCATGCATGTATCCCGAGAACAACCAACAATCCCCACAAGTTCCCCTTTTCTCCATCCGCCCTGTGCTCCGGCTCTTCTGACCCTCTTTCTCCCTTATCTCCCCCCTTTCAGGTGTAACCTGGCCTCTCTGCTCACCATCGCCCTGCACGGAAAGCTGGAGTACTACACGAGTATCATGAAGGATCTGCTGGTCGACCTCATAGACTCCTCGGCCTCCAAAAACCCCAAACTGATGCTGCGCAGGACGGAGTCGGTGGTGGAGAAGATGCTGACCAATTGGATGTCCATCTGCATGTACAGCTGTCTGAGGGTACGGAGATCACATGGAGTCAGTGTCCGCCGGGGCTGTACTGTATATATATACTGTTTGTGGGGCCCCGCCATGTTGTCTCTTGGGTCACCAAGGGCCTGTGTACACTGACCGAAGCAGAATACTACTCATAATGGATATCGATTTGTCCATTTTCCATGCAGGAAGTAAAAGTGCAACTAAAAATTCCTTCCTCCAAGTAACTTAATCAATAACCTATTCCAGTAGCCATATTTTTTGTGTTCCCCATTTATATAGTCCTCGCTGCTGCCTCCCTGGCATTGAGGTGAGAGGTTGCAGGTTGTGTTATGTTAGTGAAGCCCCCAGTAATAAGTATGGGCTGTAGGGAGCGGGGTCGGGGGAACGGCCTGGAATTGATTAGTTCCAGTCACTTGGACTGAGCAAACAAATCCAAATATAATTACCCCAGTGACAGGAGATCCCGGGTCTAGGGGGCGGCCGGGGGGACCGCACTGACTGACTGCAACCAGACGTCCTGGATTAGAATATCAGACTTTGGGGAAGGATCTGTAGGATTATCGCTCTCCGTCTATGCAGCCATTGCTGGATCGCCTCCATTGACCCCGCTGTCCTGCACAACATGGGATATATTATTACAGCGTATACAGCTGCCTGACATCTGTCTCCGTGTTGCTGACGTGTTCCCAGCGCTGAGTTACATATAAAGGCTTCACCCCTATATGCAAAAATCCAAAAAAATTTCATCCTTGACCCTTCCTATTCAGTCTGTATGGCTAGAGTTCTTTTCAGTTTGATTATCGTGTTATTGTTCGTGGGAAAGTTGGGTGGCAATAATTTCTGCCCTGCCATGACACCCAGTAATACATCAGTGTAGAATTAGACACACGCGTGTTCTGTGATCTTAATCTGCTTGTCTGTCCGCAGGAGACGGTAGGGGAGCCATTTTTCTTGCTGTTGTGCGCCATAAAGCAGCAAATCAACAAGGGATCTATTGACGCCCTCACCGGGAAGGCCAGATACACGCTGAATGAGGAATGGCTTCTGAGAGAGAACATCGAAGCCAAACCCATGGTAAGTAGCGCCACCCGCAGGATGGGCAATGGTATGGCTGACACAGCTGTTGGTGCAGCAGGCTGTGTTATGTATGACGTGCTCCCATAGGAAGCAACACAGCCGCCATCTTGTCTTCATGCAGGACAAGTAAGGGTCATACTCTACATAGTAGAGAAGGGCCCCCATAGCAGAAATGGGCCCCTAATAGGAGTATCTTGGCCTGTGAGATTGGACATTTGTGCAGATTCACCTTCCATTGGAAAGGTGTATGGACAATACAAAAAGTGAAGTGATGTCATCAAAGTGGGTGTGTCTTCCTCTTATGTACATGCAGCTTAACACAATGAAAAAAGTGACATCATTAAAGTGGGCGTGGCTTCATATTGTGTCCACACAGATTGATTTATTTCTTTTACTTATATGGCGTCGACATATTCTGCAGTGATTTTCAGACTTATGGACGTATGATAAAAAGTGACATCATCAGAGTGGGCAGTGGCTTTCTCTTGAGTAGATCCAGATTGACAGTATGAAAATAGTGACATCATTAAAGTGGGTGTGGCTTCTTCTTGAGTCCACACAGGTTGACAGAATGAAAAATGAGCACAAAAATATTACATGTTTTTACAAAAAGATGTGAAGCGTTACATATGTGATATATGACAGGACTCAGCCATTGTTCTCTGAGCCGTCTCATCTAACATTGCCTGAAATATCCCAGACAGGGGAGAGGTTGAGGCCCCGGCCCCATCCGTCCTGTCCTGGAGAATGGATGGAGGAGCTGCCCCTGGAGAGCTGTGATTTATGGCTCCTGGCTCCCGGGGAGAGCGGTACAGACAGAAGCCACGGGCAGCCGCAAACATCCTATGTAGTCAAAGTGTCATCTCAGGAAAGTAAGAATGACGAGGCACACACGGGGTTAATCACGGTACACTCAGATGCAACGTATTTTAATATTTCATAGTTTTCAAGATCTCTGCTTCCTGTCAGACAATGACAAGTACATTATTAATAGCATTGCAGCTGAGGGTTTGTTACAATTGTATCCAGTCTTCAGTGAGATTAACAATCTGGGCTTCAGACTGATACATTCTCCCTGCGCTGTTACATTGTAGCAAAGTATCACAACAGGAGAGAGATTAGTACAGAAGAATTGTTACTTATATTCTCGGCATCCCAGTAACATCGCCTACAATATGTGATATATGGTTATAAGGACAGAGGAGCCTGGATACAATGAAAGTTATCTTCTATCTAGTAATGGATGCCAGCCCCCTCCGCTGACCTCTAGTGATGTCACCACTGATTATATCAGCAATGTCTCTTTAAGACTTCACACTATCAGATTCCAGTCATTCAGATTATAGAGTAATGAAGTTATCTCATTAAGAGGTAATTACAGAAAAATGTCTCATAATAGCCAGGACTGAAGTAGAAATGTAAGATGTTATATCTGCAGAGTATGGTGAGAAAAGTGAGACAGCAGCATCAGAACATATATCCACCTCTATATACTGCGTACAGACATTACATTACTTATCTTGTACTGATCCTTAGTTACATCCTGTATTATACTCCAGAGCTGCACTCACTATTCTGCTGGTACAGTCACTGTGTACATACATTACATTACTAATCCTGTATTATACTCCAGAGCTACGCTCACTATTCTGCTGGTGCAGTCACTGTGTACATACATTACATTACTTATCCTGTACTGATCCTGAGTTACATCCTGTATTATACTCCAGAGCTGCGCTCACTATTCTGCTGGTGCAGTCACTGTGTACATACATTACATTACTTATCCTGTACTGATCCTGAGTTACATCCTGTATTATACTCCAGAGCTGCGCTCACTATTCTGCTGGTGCAGTCACTGTGTACATACATTACATTACTTATCCTGTACTGATCCTGAGTTACATCCTGTATTATACTCCAGAGCTGCGCTCACTATTCTGCTGGTGCAGTCACTGTGTACATACATTACATTACTTATCCTGTACTGATCCTGAGTTACATCCGATTAAACCCCAAAACCCCCCCCACCAATCCGCCGGTACAATCACCGTGTACAAACAATAAAAAAACTAACCCTAAAAAAACCCAAAACCACCCCCCCCATTCTGCTGGTACAGTTATTGTGTACAACATTACATTACTAATCCGACTGATCCTGAGTTACATCCTGTATTATACCCCAGAGCGCACTCACTATTCTGCTGGTGCAGTCATTGTGACATACATTACATTACTTATCCTGTACTGACCTGGGTTACATCCTGTATTACACTCCAGAGCTGCACTCACTATTCTGCTGGTACAGTCACTGTGTACATACATTACATTACTTATCCTGTACTGTCCTGAGTTACATCCTGTATTATACTCCAGAGCTGCACTCACTATTCTGCTGGTACAGTCACTGTGTACATACATTACATTACTTATCCTGTACTGATCCTGAGTTACATCCTGTATTATACCCCAGAGCTGCACTCACTATTCTGCTGGTGCAGTCATTGTGTACATACATTACATTACTTATCCTGTACTGATCCTGAGTTACATCCTGTATTATACTCCAGAGCTGCGCTCACTATTCTGCTGGTACAGTCACTGTGTACATACATTACATTACTTATCCTGTACTGATCCTGAGTTACATCCTGTATTATACTCCAGAGCTGCACTCACTATTCTGCTGGTACAGTCACTGTGTACATACATTACATTACTTATCCTGTATATACTCCAGAGCTGCACTCACTATTCTGCTGGTACAGTCACTGTGTACATACATTACATTACTTATCCTGTACTGATCCTGAGTTACATCCTGTATTATACTCCAGAGCTGCACTCACTATTCTGCTGGTACAGTCACTGTGTACATACATTACATTACTTATCCTGTACTGATCCTGAGTTACATCCTGTATTATACTCCAGAGCTGCGCTCACTATTCTGCTGGTACAGTCACTGTGTACATACATTGCATTACTTATCCTGTACTGATCCTGAGTTACATCCTGTATTATACTCCAGAGCTGCACTCACTATTCTGCTGGTACAGTTAGCTACTTACCCCTCCCACTTCTATTTTGCTTATTTTGGTCTTTTCATTGGTCAGTGACTAATCCCCTCTCTTGTCCTCTCTTGGCAGAATATCAACGTCTCCTTCCAGGGCTGCGGCATGGACTCGCTGACCATACGCGTGCTGGACACGGACACCGTCAGCCAGTGTAAAGAGAAAATACTGGAAGCTTTCTGCAAGAACTTGCCTTACTCACAGTGGCCACAAGTGGAAGATGTGGATCTAGGTAAACATGGATGAACATCATACACTGATGGCATTGTATACAATCTAATTGGACAACTTGGATTGGATTGGATTGAATGAGGCATATTCCAGTGCAAATCCACCAAATTCACAAACTGTGTGTGACTTAGACTGTATGTACCGGTATACAGTGGCTGTGGTCAGGACATTAATATTGATGTGCATGATCAGTCCATATTATATCATCCATAAAGATCTTTCTCCTTCCCATAGAATGGTTTGCGTCCAGTTCGAGGGGCTACATCCTGCGAGACCTTGATGACTTGTCCGTCATGGAAGACGGAAGGAAGAAACTGAACACTTTGTCGCACTATAAGGTACCTGCGCACCTCCGGCTATGATCATGTGATCTAGCGCTGACATATACTGAGTCGCTGTGTATGGATATTACACTTGTCTATTATGTTCATTGTGATGAGTGTTTTTTGACTGCCAGGTATGTGACGGGGCGTCGCTGGCGATGAGTCTGAAAGATCAGCGAGATAACACGCTTGGCCGAGGTGAGATACTGTGGGGGTTAAAAAACGGGTGTAAAAGGAATTTTCCGGTTTTATGTACAAATTGTATAATGTTAGATTTCTGGTGTGAGTTATAGTAAATCTGACGGCCGAGGTGCCCCAGCCGCCTCGATTCCCACCTGGCCCCGCCCACAAGTTACAAAGCGGCGCATTTTTTGGAGTTGCGCCATTTCTATGCTAGTTTTCTGGCCTCGGTCCTTTAGTAAATTCCCCATGTGTCAATTTCTCTCCATTTTCAAAATCCCTGCCTGCTGTCAGTGAATGTCATGTTCACATTCAGAGGCCTCCATCACATATGTAAGGTCTGATCCATCCATACCATCAGCCGTACACAACAAGTATCTGCAATGATGGGAGTGATTGTACAATTAAGTTTTTTTTGTTTTTTTTTGTTGCAGTGAAAGATTTAGACACAGACAAGTATTTCCATTTGGTAAGTAATTTGTGGTACCAAAATATCTCCTTGTCTGTAGAGAGCACGGGTGGCAACGTAACATTCACTCTAGTCACAGCCAAAGCTGCATCAAGCGGTTCCGTGACCGTCGAAGGATCTGCCTGCCAGTGCACACTTCTTCTTCAGGCCGCCTTCACACTCAGTTTTCTTTAAAAAGAAAAAACATCGTAATGCTTTTCGGTTTTTATGGCGTTTTCTGTCCTTGGCGTTTCTTAGTCACGCAGCATTTTTCCTGCGCTTTTTTTCTAGCGATTATTTTTCCTATAATGATATCGATAGGAAATCATCTACAATTAGTTGTAACCAACGTCATAAAACGTTAAAAAAAAATCGCCAAGAGAGCTGTGTAAGGGGACGGGGGCTCCTAAAAAGCTTATAAGGGAGGTAATAGGGAGCGGCCTCCAGAAAGAAGGCAACGGCCAAATGTATATTTATAGAAGGTAAAGTGGAGTAGACAGCAGCGGCGGCAGCGGGATGGCAGATAATCTACAGATAGGACGCAAGGCTTTCTAATTGGAAGCAGCCTGCACTCCGTCAGCTCCGGCAAGGGGTCAGCGGAGGAATGCCAGATTACAGCCTTGGCCCCCAGACTCAGCGTGATGGCAGAATTACTATGTGGTCCTATAGAGAGTTCTGATTACAGAATGTAACATGAAAGCTGCATGGCGGTATATCGCCTCTGTAACATCTCTATGGGAGGCTGCGGCATATACTATCCCTTTCAACAGTCACCATAATGTGCACAAAACCTCCCACTTGTGGCCACATCTGCATAAGCCACGCCCCTTAGAGGGCTGTTTCACGGGGCAATCCTGTAAAAAACGGGACTGATAGGAAGTGCGGTAATCTCTGCCTGACCAGGCCTCAGCTCAGCGGTGTCTCACCCTCCCTTTATGTGGGGGGTTCCTCCCCTTCTGCATTACCCATCATCCAGCTGCATAACTGAGTCATCTGAGACTGGTTGCTAGGGAAACACTACCTAGCAACCACAGTCTTCTCAATGGAGTTGCCCCTAGCAACCAGTCTGTCAGATTACCGTGGCCTTCAGTTTATGTCAAAATGTCCTGACCCCGACATTAATATATTCCAGGTCCTCCCGACTGACGACATTCTCGAGAATAAGAAATCGCAC
>CAMRHE010001070.1:160000-202500 GCA_947044405.1 Leptodactylus fallax
TATAGTTGATCATTATGTAGTGCTATCACTGCATTGTGAACAATCGATGCCGACGTCCCCGGTAGCTGGCTATCAACCACACAGATATAATATATATGACAGAGCAGAGTATTGAACGCTGTGAAGATCTGCTGAGCAGAGAAGATGGACGAGCAGCCATTGTACTGGGGCAAAGGGTTAATTCCCCGGTGGTTTAGGGTAATAAGTGTTAATTTTTACATTCCTTGGTGATCAAGGGCAGTGAAGGGGTGTATGATAGGATTCAGGGTCCCAGAGGTCCAAGGTAGTAGCCATGAGTGCCAACCCTGGGCATCAAGATTCCCATAACAGGACTATGACATCACATCCCGTGAGGTCACTAGTTATATGGTCAGTGGCTGCCTTTATAATCACATGTTGATCTGTAGTCCTGTGACACATTGCAGATTTATGACAAGTCACGTTCCAGGAATTAATGCAGATTTCCACCCATGTAAGTGAATGAGGCTTGTACAACCTGTTCACATTCAAAGTATCTGTGAGCTCAAGTTGCCTAGCAGTCATGTGACTTCCCATCTTGACCACCACCCAAAGAGTCTAGGAGGCATGTACAGTAGACGGCCTCTAGGGGCAGCACAGACTTGTTTAGGACTCTCCCAGAGGAAGCACAAGCAGGTTGCACCCAAGTTTTTGTGTACCTGATATCCGTGACTAGTTAAACTCGTGGTCAGCGGCCGGCCTTAATATAGAAGGCAAATCTAAGTAAACAAATATTTGCAGACAGTGGTGCTGTGAACGGCCTGAAGAGCGGAATCTCAAGTATTGTATTTTACTAGGACCATCCAGACAAGCACCACCGCTGTCCATAGCCTAATGGTCAGATGGTAGATCAGTCTGAAATTCAGACTTTAACCCTGTAATGCCTCGTGGCAGAGGCGCCTCCACAGCCAAGGCGATTATGCACACTGTATGTAGATGTATATAAAGCAAGATCCTGTTTATGTATGAAAGTTCTATGTGAATGTTCTTTGTAATAAAATATTTAAAGTCTAAGATTTGTCATGTTGTATTTCTGCACCTTGCACTAGTCACATCCAGAGCTGCATTCACATAAGCCAAGCATTTGTAACTACCAGTATGTGCCCGGGCCGGTGCCCTGCACCACCACAAGGCCGGGATACACCAGGATGCTGACATTTTATTAAACACTTTATTCAGAATAAGTTAAAGGTCACATAAGTTAAAGATACACACGTTAAGACCCCTCTGCCCCCCACTGAGGTCACTTCTTCCCCCTCTGCCCCCCACTGAGGTCACTTCTTCCCCCTCTTGCCACTTTTAGCTGTAGGCTTCTCCCCAGAGTCTTTGGTTTTTGAAGGCTCAGCTTTCTTCTTGGCCGGTTCCTTCTTGGGTTTCGCGCCTTCTACAGCTGTAGCTTTGGCCTTTGGCTTCTTGGCAGGTGCTGGGGCTTTGTCAGTCTTCTCCGCGGCTCCTTTCTTTGGTTTGTTGGTCGCTGCCTTGGCCTTGAAGCAACCAGAATAAGTCACTGACCGATAGATATTCACTAATGTTTGACAATCACTGGCAGCAGTGGGGCACCTAGTACTTCATAGCTTTACATTGCCCTCTAGATGGCGACCCATAAAAATCCATAACCTACCTCCACTTCTGCAGTGTTCTCCGACCTATGGCTCTCCATCTGCAACTCCTAAAAGGACCTGCAGCCATCAGGCCTGATTGTTTTGCAACAGCCACACTGCTGTACAGCAACAAGGAGTCACCAAGACTGGCCACCTTCTGGATCAACCACCTAGTCAGATTACACCTTGATATGGAACAGTTGCCAGTTTCAGGAACCAAGTTCTGCCAGGTTGACACTGCAAGACGACCAGTGATCTCCAAGCACTGCATCACTACAACCCCCACCATGGGACCAGCTGGAGATGCCAGGTCTGGATTATGTGCATTGTACTGAACAAGGTGCAGAAGAGAAGTCCTCACCTCAGGAGTCTTTTCCTTTTTGGCCTCCTTCTCTGTTACTTTTGCCTCCTTTTCAGTATTTTCATCTCCTACAAAGAAAGTCAGGTTTTTTTTCTCCTTAAAAAGTGACTACCTCCCCTTCCTCCATGACTAGTAACCAGAAGAGCCCCAGACCAGAGTAATGACCTCTATATGGCCCAAGAACAGAATGCTGCAAGAGTCCCACCACCACATTACACTGTGCTGCAGCATCAGGGATGGTTTTACTGGGAGAGGTAGATATAACATGGTGCACAACAATACCCAAATACCTTTAGATTCCTCCTTTTCAGCCTTTGGCTTCTTGGAGACCTTCTTAACCACCTTCTTCTTGGCCTTTTCTTTGGTCTTCTCCTTTGGTTGCACATTGGGATCGACATTCTCAGACATTTTATCATCCCCTCCCACCTTAGATTTTGGTTCAGGTTTCGCTAGCTGTGGAGTAGAGAATAACCCCCCATCATACTTGGCCACATCACCGTCCCAAGTATTAGCACAAAAGACCCTTTCAACATGTGACATGGCCAAGACTCCTTCAAACGTGCAGGAGAATCTTGACCTAAAACAGAAGACAATTCGATACCTTGAACCGGCCAGTGGCCCCAATTGCGTTGGAGTTTGGAGGCCTGATGAGGATCCCCTTCTCAATGCCTTTGTTCAAGGCTGATCTCAGTAGGAACTTCAACCTGACCGGGTCTACCGTAGGGTGTGCGGCCAGGATACGAGTGCGGATAGCCTGCACCGATGTCCCCTTCCGTTCAGAGTTCTTCTTGAGGGCTTCCACCACCATGGACAGTGTTGAGGGGTGGCTGAGGTTCTTCAACTTCACAGCCTTGGACTTTACAGTGGTCTCCTCTGCAGATATTTTAAGAGTTAGCTAGTATTCAAAAACATGGCTCCTTCCTTGCAGAAACAGCACCACCCCTGTCTAAAGGTCATGTGTGATACTGCAGCTCAGCTACTATACCAGACAACCCACATGGAGGTCCAGCACAACATCTGTAGTGAAGTAACCATGTTCCTATAACCCTGCACAGCCCAAAATACACAGGAGACTGGGATAGCCCACTTAAAGGGGTGTTCCATTACAAAAAGCACCTAAATTAGAGCCCCTACAATCAGGTGATCACCACAGGCACAGATCCAAGACATCTGGCAGACAGCACCTCTACAGGGGAAGTGTGGTATTACACGTAGCCATTATCTACTACATGTGAACTAGACATTACAACCCCCAAGACCCAAACCCTTATTCTGCCTGCACACCATACATTCAGAAGGAATCAGTGACCCCCATACATACTCATCCCAGGTGTGATACACATGCTGCCACCCCTTGTCCCCACCTGAAGAGCCATCTTCAGGTTCCTTAGCCACAGCAGGTTTAGGCGGCATGATTCTTTCTATTCAACCGTCCACAGAGCTCCCCCTGCAGGCTGTGCACCTTATATACACCAGACAACCACTCCCAATCTCCTCGGATCTGTTCTGCCTCCGCTTCAGCTGATGATCATTTCTAAATTTCCTTAAGACTTTGCACATCTCCATAGATCCTTCGCCTTTAAGCTATGGGCTAGGGCTGAGAGTACCTATGGTGGCGCTGTACGACAGGTCAGGGTTAAGGTAAGCGTGCACCAGAATTTTGAGCTTAGAATATTTAATAACATTTTTTTTTTATTAATTCTTAAAGGTTTTGTTGTGATTGTGAGCGGACACTTCATGAGTAAAGAAATATCCTCTGAGTCTTAGGCTTTAGTATGAACATAAGGCCTCATTCACACAGGGACATTCACAGTCTATAGGGCAGGTGTATAAGCAGGTATGGTGATGTAGTACTGGGAGGTTTGGTGATATTGTACTATGTTGTATCTTATAGCACCACTATGTCACTGTGCATATGGGCACTATATGGCACTATGTATATGGTACGCTTATATGGATGCTTCTTTGTATGGGGCTGTATGGCAGGTTATCTGAACACTTCACTAGTGCTAAGTACTGATAATAATACCGCCATGCAGCAGCCATGGTATATTTAGGCACTATACTGTATAGCAGTGTTACATATTCATTCTGGTATTCTGTTACTATGTGGTACTAGTATATGAGTGCTGCGTGGCAGTGTTATAGGGTGATATTATTCATGGCCAGTATACTGCTGTCATGCAGACACTATATGGTATTGACATGTGGTTAACATGTGGCAGTTTTGTATGGCACTAAGTGGTGGGATTATTTAAATTCAGTATGTCACCATTATGTACATACTGTCCTGTAAGGTACTAGTATGTGGGTGCTTCATGGTGGTGTTATATGATACTGTATGATGGTATTATGTAAGTACAGTAGGGTACTATTATGTAGGCACTGTATGGTAGTATATTGGTACTGTATGTCAGTGTTATATGATACTGTATGGTGGTATTTTAGTACAGTAGGGTGCTATTATAGGCACTGTATGGTAGTATATTGGTGCTGTATGTCAGTGCTATATGATACTGTATGATGGTATTATTTAAGTACAGTAGGGTACTATTATGTAGGCACATTATGGTAGTATATTGGTGCTGTATGTCAGTGCGACGGGGGTTTTTATATGATACTGTATGATGGTATTATTTAAGTACAGTAGGGTACTATTATGTAGGCACATTATGGTAGTATATTGGTGCTGTATGTCAGTGCTATATGATACTGTATGGTGGTATTTTAGTACTGTAGGGTGCTATTATAGGCACTGTATGTTAGTATATTGGTGCTGTATGTCAGTGCTATATGATACTGTATGGTGGTATTTTAGTACAGTAGGGTACTATTATAGGCACTGTATGGTAGTATATTGGTGCTGTATGTCAGTGCTATATGATACTGTATGGTGGTATTTTAGTACAGTAGGGTACTATTATAGGCACTGTATGGTAGTATATTGGTGCTGTATGTCAGTGCTATATGATACTGTATGGTGGTATTTTAGTACAGTAGGGTACTATTATAGGCACTGTATGGTAGTATATTGGTGCTGTTTGTCAGTGTTATATGATACTCTATGGTGGTATTATTTTAGTACAGTAGCATACTGTTATGTAGGCACTGTAAGTTAATAGTATGTGGGTGCTATATGGCAGTGTTATTTATTTTGATAGTATTAATACCACTGCACTCACCTGTTACAATATTGTTACCCTTTTATGAAGTGGAGGGCCCTTGTGGGCCCCTTAGGCACTGTGACCAATACACCAGCATTATAGAGACTTTTCTGCCCTCCGACAGTTGGACCAATTGCATGGCATAATAATTTACCCTTCTCCCCTCTGTCGCCCTCTTATGGTCATCACAATTATTACCGATCCATATTAAGAAACCAGGAGACACCGATGTAAGCAGGAAACGTTTTATGTGGAAATATCTTCTATAACATTGTACAGAAAATACAAGACTACACTCAGGAAATATTACAGCATTCATAATCCCACCGGTGTATCCACACACGTATACAGTGTGCACGTACAAGACGACGCAGGGGGGATCTAGGCATACATGCACGCCTACTCCGAATCTTGCAGGTAAATTTTCTATTTACAACATCAGAATGGTGACCGTACCACAATCGGATGCCGCGTCTTGGCGTTGGTATCGATATCACTGAGGGAAAGCTTCGCCCCTTCTGCCATGGTTACCTAGACGGAACTGGCTGCATATACAAATTCCGTCTCTGAAGCATCAACCTGGGGGAAGGAGAATGCCCAGGATGTCTGCACCTCCTGTCACTGCCAGGAGGAAATACAAGAGGTGGCAAGTAGAAGACGTGAGATGACCAATGGAGCTGATAACAAAGACTTGCCGACTTGCATTTCCCGGACAGTGTGACCACCAACGTCCTAGAATTCGACCTTTCCAGATCAGCAGGAAACTAATGGGGTAAGTGGATTTGTTCAGGGATTTAGGCCATAGATGAAGAGGTATCTGAAAATTTTAAGGGCCCAGCCAGGGCCCCAGCATTGGGTAAAATAAATATGGTTAATCGAAGGGGTTAAGGAGTCTACTACCTGGCTGGATTGCTCCATAGGTTGTTCCTTTTGCTCCTTAGAGTGGAGCTGGTGCTCCCTCCTGCGCTGGCCTGGCTCATGGACTTCTCTGAGGAACCTGCCAGTCCCACCAAACCACCTCCTGAAGATGGAGCTGAGATGGCTTGTTGGGTTCTCCAGGTGGCATGGACATATTGGTGCTCACGGGCAATGTCTTTAGATTCTGGAAGATGCCAATAAACCGTATCTACCTGGGGTTGATGTCTGGAGAAGTGGTCTTAGTGGGGCGGGCGTGGTTCGGTGTGCCCATTGTGGTCTCCTCTGGGCCTTAGTTCTATACCAATATTTAGTGCCAATGTTAGAAGAGGTCTCCAGATTGTGGGGCGGTGGGGTCAGGTCTGCTGGGTGGTGGGGACTTCAATTACACAAGAAAACATTGATTTTTTTTTTTTTGTTTTTTTACTTGCAAAGTGCTCTTTATTACAGGTGCGAAGGGTCGGCCTATCCGTCACTACCAGACCTTACCGAGAGAAGCGGAAGACGATGGCTGGAAAACCTGCAAATATCTTACAAAAATATTCATCTCTTCTGTTGCATTGCAAAAAATTATAGGTATGAATGGGCCGGAGACCGGGCATCAACCCCGGGAAATGGCGGCTACAGGAGCAGCGGCGTCACATTGAGTCTCTCATTTTATGGGAGGTGTTTTTTTTTTTTCAGGAACTAGCGGGATATTTACAGTCTTAAAGGAATTTTTGGAGTGTTCGGAGGACAACCCCTTCGCTGCCGTAAGGGCCCCGTTGCATCACAAAGCAATCAAGTCGTTTTCAGCAGCGAAGGGGGGCGGGGAGGTTCTTCTTCTTCTTTCTGGAGGAACAGATACGTTTAATGTAATGGAAGGGGAGCGTTGCGTTATTCGCCGCCTTAGCAAGAAGAAGACGGATTTGGGACAGTGGGAGCTGAGTGAGGCAGCGGACCCTGAGACAGGTCTGGTTGAAGGTCTTATGCAGGAGACACCTGGCTGGAAGAAACAGAAGAAGCTTCTGTCTTGGAAGTGGCAGCAGAGGAGGCATCATCATCTCCAAAGGGATTCTTGCCACAGCACAGGGTGGTGATCATGCAGTTACGGAACTGTGGAAGAAAAGCAGAGATGTTACTGACTGGATGGCATTGGTCTCATTATCCCAATATGGAGGAGTCAGGAGGCAGAGGGTTGGGTTACAGATCGGTCAGTGGAGGTTTCGAGCTTCGTACCTGCTTGTTGAGCATGATGTAGATGACAGGGTTGTAGATGGCAGAGCTCTTGGCAAAGAAAGCTGGCAGGGTCATGAAGACTGGGCCAAATTCAGAGCCTTGGTGGGTGAAGATGAAGAAAGCTACACTGGCATAGGGGACCCAACAAATCAGGAAGAAGACCACCATGATGACCACCATTCTGGTGACCTCTTTCTCCGCCTTCTGGGTGGTGGCTGACTCTTGCTGTTGGGCTGCGGCCTATGTAGGAGAAGGCACAGATCTTAGTGAGGAGACATCACCTATAGCGCTGCCATGACACAAGCGAGACACTCTGTGCCCCGTACCTCACTGCTGTCACACTCACCTCTTTCACAGTGCACACCAGGCGGCCATAGCAGAAGAAAATGACAATCAGGGGGATGAGGAAGTGAACGATGAACATGTAGATGACAAAGGACTCATTGTTGACCTCGGGCTTCAGGGTGTAGTAGTCCACTCCACATGAGCACTGCATTCCTTCAGGGATGTATCTGGAAATAATACAGTCATGATAGTGAGCGCCACCAGGTGGCTGGGGCATGTTAATGGCCCCCGGGGGGCCTCCCTGCAGACCCGTGGAGTGGTGGAGAGACTTGCTCATATTAGGGTGCATTCACACAATGCAGTTAGGTACAGGTAAAACTGCATCAGAGAAAAGTGCAGACAATGTTGATACATTTATTTTACATTTTATTTTACATGAACACCAGAAAGTAAAAAAAGGCACCAAAAACTGCATCAAAACTATAATGTGTGAATGCATCAGTATATGTATGTGTGAATATTACACAGTAGAGGATTAGATACATTAGATAAGCAAACTGTATCATAGAAAATAGGATTAGATATACAGCTCAGCAGGCAGTATCACATATGGTAGGATTAGATACACTGCACAGCAGACAGTATCACACATGATGAGATTAGATACATAGCTCATTAGACAGTATCACACATGGTAGTATAGATACATAGCTCAGCAGACAATATCATACATGATAGCATTAGATACACGGTATCACACACACAATAGGATTAGATATATACCTCATTAGACAGTATCACACATGGCAGGATTAGATACACGTTAACTCAGCAATTACTTTAGATTAAAATTCAGTAGTATTACATGATGGGGGTTGTAGTACTACGCAGTCATACATGGTTCTAGACCTACCTGGACCATCCGAAGAGTGGAGGAGCAGCACAGGCCAAGGCCATAATCCAGGTGAAGGCTACACCCATGATAGCATGGTTCTCACCAAATCTGAAGTTGCTCATGGGCTTACAGACGACCACATATCGTTCAATGGCCAAGACCACCAAGGACCAGAGGGAGATTTCACCTGTCAGAGAAAAGAGCATAAATTTAGGAGAACGTTTGGTAAATTTTCGACCATAATACTGGGACATTGAAGACCTCTACAATGGAAGATGACTTCTACTTCCCCAAGTCTGACCAAGTATTCACACCCCTCCCCCCCACGTATCTTCTATTATGGGGTGCGATCCTAACTAAAGGATTGTCCACCTCCTAGAGAATGAGACCCAGGAACCATTGCCCACCCGGGGCTGTGAACTCACCACCAAGGGTAGCAAAGAAGCCTTCAAAGTAGCATCCGGTCTGGCCGAAGATGAAGTATCCGTGCATTGAGGTGTACATCGTGACGGTGAATCCACACAGGACCATGAAGTGGTTGGCAAATGCCAAATTCAACAGAATATAGTTTAAGGGTGTTCGGAGCTTCTTGTGCTGGACGGTGACGTACAAGGTCATGAAGTTGATTGGGAGCCCAAGAAGAATGAGCAAGAACATGTACGCCGCCAAAGCGGAATATTTCCATGGCTCTGCCAGGTAATACTGAGGGTATTCAAATGGGCTTCGTACCACCCCAGTCTTGTTGGACATGGGTACGTAAAAATTTGGGCCTTCTGTTCCATTCATAGTGGCGGCTCTTTAAGGTCCTCCCCCCAATCTAAAGAGAAACCCTTTTTGTATTTCTCCTTCCTCTCAGGGACACCCGAAAAGCCTGTGTTCCTGACAAAGCCGCTCTACAGAGTGAGCGCGGGCCCCGGCCCCTTATAACATGCCACCTTGAGTAAGCTGCCATTGCCGGTGTCAGCACCAAAGGATTTAGGTCTCTATTAATCATATGTAATCCAAGCTAAGGTGGCAAAGTGTTAATTGGCTTCTCATAAACGTATTAAGACTACACCTGTCTGAGCGGTAAACACAGGAGAGGAAAGTGACAATCGAGAAAATCCAGGTCATACAGAGAAACCGGGGCCCTAATGGAGGGTGAGCCCGATAACAGCCCTGGAATGTGTATAATATAGAAGATAAGCAAAGAGGAAATGTATGAAATGTGCTCCATACAGCCTACAGTGTGCAATACTAGTGCAAGATTGTTAGGGTGACATGAATACTCCAGAGCTGCGCTCACTATTCTGCTGGTGCAGTCACTGTGTACATACATTACATTACTTATCCTGTACTGATCCTGAGTTACATCCTGTATTATACTTCAGAGCTGCACTCACTATTCTGCTGGTACAGTCACTGTGTACATACATTACATTACTTATCCTGTACTGATCCTGAGTTACATCCTGTATTATACTCCAGAGCTGCACTCACTATTCTGCTGGTGCAGTCACTGTGTACATACATCACATTACTTACCCTGTACTGATCCTGAGTTACATCCTATATTATACTCCAGAGCTGCACTCACTATTCTGCTGGTACAGTCACTGTGTACATACATTACATTACTTACCTGTACGACCGGGATCCTGTATTATACTCCAGAGCTGCGCTCACTATTCTGCTGGTACAGTCACTGTGTACATACATTACATTACTTATCCTGTACTGATCCTGAGTTACATCCTGTATTATACTCCAGAGCTGCGTTCACTATTCTGCTGGTGCAGTCACTGTGTACATACATTACATTACTTATCCTGTATTATACTCCAGAGCTGCGCTCACTATTCTGCTGGTACAGTCACTGTGTACATACATTACATTACTTATCCTTTATTATACTCCAGAGCTGCACTCACTATTCTGCTGGTACAGTCACTGTGTACATACATTACATTACTTATCCTGTATTATACTCCAGAGCTGCGCTCACTATTCTGCTGGTACAGTCACTGTGTACATACATTACATTACTTATCCTGTACTGATCCTGAGTTATATCCTGTATTATACTTCAGAGCTGCGCTCACTATTCTGCTGGTACAGTCACTGTGTACATACATTACATTACTTATCCTGTACTGATCCTGAGTTACATCCTGTATTATACTCCAGAGCTGCGCTCACTATTCTGCTGGTACAGTCACTGTGTACATACATCACATTACTTATCCTGTACTGATCCTGAGTTACATCCTGTATTATACTCCAGAGCTGCACTCACTATTCTGCTGGTACAGTCACTGTGTACATACATTACATTACTTATCCTGTACTGATCCTGAGTTACATCCTGTATTATACTCCAGAGCTGCGCTCACTATTCTGCTGGTACAGTCACTGTGTACATACATCACATTACTTATCCTGTACTGATCCTGAGTTATATCCTGTATTATACTCCAGAGCTGCGCTCACTATTCTGCTGGTACAGTCACTGTGTACATACATTACATTACTTATCCTGTACTGATCCTGAGTTACATCCTGTATTATACTCCAGAGCTGCGCTCACTATTCTGCTGGTACAGTCACTGTGTACATACATCACATTACTTATCCTGTACTGATCCTGAGTTACATCCTGTATTATACTCCAGAGCTGCGCTCACTATTCTGCTGGTACAGTCACTGTGTACATACATTACATTACTTATCCTGTACTGATCCTGAGTTACATCCTGTATTATACTCCAGAGCTGCACTCACTATTCTGCTGGTACAGTCACTGTGTACATACATTACATTACTTCCACGCCATCCTGTATTATACTCCAGAGCTGCACTCACTATTCTGCTGGTACAGTCACTGTGTACATACATCACATTACTTATCCTGTACTGATCCTGAGTTACATCCTGTATTATACTCCAGAGCTGCGCTCACTATTCTGCTGGTACAGTCACTGTGTACATACATTACATTACTTATCCTGTACTGATCCTGAGTTATATCCTGTATTATACTCCAGAGCTGCACTCACTATTCTGCTGGTACAGTCACTGTGTACATACATTACATTACTTTCCACACCATCCTGTATTATACTCCAGAGCTGCGCTCACTATTCTGCTGGTACAGTCACTGTGTACATACATTACATTACTTATCCTGTATTATACTCCAGAGCTGCGCTCACTATTCTGCTGGTACAGTCACTGTGTACATACATTACATTACTTATCCTGTACTGATCCTGAGTTACATCCTGTATTATACTCCAGAGCTGCGCTCACTATTCTGCTGGTGCAGTCACTGTGTACATACATTACATTACTTATCCTGTATTATATTCCAGAGCTGCGCTCACTATTCTGCTGGTACAGTCACTGTGTACATACATTACATTACTTATCCTGTACTGATCCTGAGTTACATCCTGTATTATACTCCAGAGCTGCGCTCACTATTCTGCTGGTGCAGTCACTGTGTACATACATTACATTACTTCTGACACGAAATCCTGTATTATACTCCAGAGCTACGCTCACTATTCTGCTGGTGCAGTCACTGTGTACATACATTACATTACTTATCCTGTACTGATCCTGAGTTACATCCTGTATTATACTCCAGAGCTGCGCTCACTATTCTGCTGGTGCAGTCACTGTGTACATACATTACATTACTTACCTGCGACCGGGATCCTGTATTATACTCCAGAGCTGCGCTCACTATTCTGCTGGTGCAGTCACTGTGTACATACATTACATTACTTATCCTGTACTGATCCTGAGTTACATTCTGTTTTTTATACTCCAGAGCTGCGCTCACTATTCTGCTGGCGCAGTCACTGTGTACATACATTACATTACTTATCCTGTACTGATCCTGAGTTACATCCTGTATTATACCCCAGAGCTGCGCTCACTATTCTGCTGGGGCAGTCACTGTGTACATACATTACATTACTTATCCTGTACTGATCCTGAGTTACATTCTGTATTTTATACTCCAGAGCTGCACTCATTATTCTGTTGGCTTCCTAATGACCCCTGTGCTTTCTGGCCAGTGTAGTCTTTACACCCCTTGCATGGTTCGGCCTGTATACAGTATATTTAGGTGGTCGGGGTCTATATACTATTTCTTCACATTGACATGTAGGATTCCTATTACCTGTAGGCTATAGTTGTCCATACACATCATTCGGCCACAGAGGCAGATTTATTATTTTGTCTACATGACAAACTCTCTTTGTTGCCCATAGCAACCAATCACATGACTGCTTTAATTTTTCAAAGGCAAAATAGAAAATGAAAGCAGTCATGTGATTGGTTGCTATGGGCAACAAAGAGTTTGTCATGTAGACATGATAATAAATCTGCCGCTATTCCCTTGTCCTATATTTCCCCATTTTCCCGGATCCATCAATAGACTCAAGTCAACGAGAAATCTGTTTAAACTGCTGGACCCATAGAAGGGTCTGGAGTGCATTAGTGCTCCATTCACAAGGAGGCCTTAGGGGAACTTTCAGTCTCCCATCCTCCTGATCATTGGGGCACCCGGCAATCTGGCACAACCCCTTTAACAAATGCAGCGTGTTTTACGACTCCACCTGGCCACACCCACTTTCCAGAACTGTCTAGTAAGACATCTGCGTCAGAGCGGACACCCAACAGATCCCATTATAGTCAGTGGGGTCTGTCGGGCTCCATATGCATCTGCTATTGTAGCAGTCTCCCTCTCTCTGTTGTTCTGATCCTCCAATGGACCAGAACAATGGACTATATAGCCTATCGCAGATGTGGACTTAGCCTAAGGAGTAAAAAGTGCCTAAAATGCATTAAATTTGGTGCATACGTTAGTTTCTGTGCATTTTGCTTATAGTAAATCCCCCGTGTTTTCTACTGACAGGGACTGATGTGATCCTAGAATATCCCCCATGTAGACTGCCCTATTAGATCGCACCTTCTTCAGAACATTTTCTGATACTTGGTGATTTGGGGGAATTAGTGAATATATTGTATATTTTCGGGAGGAGACCCCCACAGGCTGATACACATTTGGCTGCTGAAGGGTTAATGCGGCAGTCGCCTTCTTACATGGCACAGTTTATAGGGCGCCGGTATTGCTGCAGATCCCGTTTGCTGTGGCAGGGAATTAGTTAACAATCCCTGGTGAAGATGCTGCAGCCTCAGAGTAAAGCCGCTGTAAGCGCTGAGGTCATCAGTCCTGTCAGTCATCCTGAGACGCCGGCAGGATAAATAGATCCATGTTCACATGGGCTCAGGATCGGGACGGAATAGACGTCACTATCAAAAAGTCTTTTTTTGGGTGAGCAGATCAGTGAAAACAGATCGGAGGTTTGGTATCTGTGATTTTCACTGACCCACGCACTTCAGAGGCAAAAACAGACATGTATAGGACCCTGCACCATGATCTGTGGCCCTCTCCTACAGCTGTGTGTACGGGGCCACAGATAAGAATGGGCCATGGAGTAAAATCTGCAAGAAAAACCTCAGGCCTCAGCCTAAATGCTATGTGTGTGAACGAGGTCTTAGGCTGGAATCACACGTATAGGTTTTGAGCTAAACAGAGCGAAGTTTTCAGTCTCTCTTCAGGCCGCAGGTTACACTGAAACGTTCTATAGAGATCGTCGTCCGCAGCATTGAGCGCCTTGATAAATCTCTTCACGTTCGCGGCAGTCATGGAGGAGCACAGGCTTTATTTTTATGAAATTTGGAGTCTTTTCTGTTACTCTATGGAGGATGAAGAGTCAGTGCGATCCCAGCCTGTCGCTCCTCACTGCAGTGATTGGGAAGGGATGTTCAGGGTCCCAATGGACAGTGATTCTATGTGGTGTGATAAATCTACATGCATCCCCTGACTTCTGTTTTTTTGCATCACCTCTGGCTGCAGATACAAAACTGCTGCAGAAACTTTGTCTAATTCCAGCCTAACATGACAGCAGAGTAAAGATTCTGCTGAGCTGTATCTAAGACTATTGTGTGGTACTATCAGATAAACCACTGTATCTAATCCCATCATGTGTAATACCGTCTGCTGAGCTGTGTATCTAATCCCATCATGTGTAATACTGTCTGCTGAGCTGTGTATCTAATCCTAGCATGTGTGATACTACCTGCTGTGCCATTTATCTAATGTTTTTACACTGGATATACAGAGACGTCAAGTTCATAGAAATGGTTTCATAATTTATATAAAATATTAATAGATTTATTCTGCTCTGCTAGACGGGGCTGGTGATTGGGGATAGGGGGCACTCTTGGTCTCAGCACTGGCTGGCCTCCTCGATGGGTTTCCGGCAGTATGGACAGCAGTTGTGCTGGAGGACGAGGAGCTCGTAGTCTTCTGTGTGGAACATCTAAGAGACAAGAAGTATCAGTTAGTAAAGAGGTAGCAATGCTGAGTTTGTCATTTAGCTCATCATCCTGAAGACAACACTCATGCTAAGAACACACTGAGCTCAGCTACATCAGAACATACAACACTGTCTAATGGTGAGGAGGACTCTGTTCACACAGGTCTAGGAGCCCATTATCCGCAGCCTCCTAATCCCCTCATCTTATTAGGTTACACAAGGTGACTGCTTGAACGTTACTGGGGTGACTTCATTAACGTTTGCTCCACCCCCAGGGATAATGTAAGACCCTGTAAATATTCATAGAGGTCAGAGCTGCTTTTTCTTGATACAGAGCTCCAAATCCCCTGCATAGACAGAGACAAATCGGTTACAATTCCATCTGCCTGCAGACACCACTAGGGGGAGCTCACTGAAGATGCAGTTATTATTGAGCTCAATTGGATCTGCATACAGTGAGCTCCCCCTAGTGGTGGATACAGACACGCAGCATCTTATCATACAACTCTATGCAGGAGATTTGGCGCTCTGTATTAGAAATTCGGAGACCTCTAGCGCTTTTGTTACTGCTGCAGTATGACAATTACATTATTGGCACATTAGCGAATTTTCATCCATCACGTACCTGGAAACAGGACTGACACATGGTGATGGAAACATCGGGGAGCAGGGAGCGGTAATATTGCCACTTCAGGGGCTTCGGCCATCGCTTCACCATCACGTCCCGCCGGCTCATAGACCGCAGGACCGAGCGGTTCACAATCACGGGGATAAACTCTGAGCCGCCTTGCTGCAATGAATTGTAGGGAAATAAAAGGGGGAAATCAATCAAGCGAGAAGGGACCCCCAGCCTGTGTGACATCCCCAGATAGCGGCTCCACTGGTGCGATTCTATCCAGCACTAGTGCCCTAAACCCTCATTCTGTGAACTATGAACCCAAAAATATCTCACCTCAAAACTTAACTTTGCAGTGAACGGGTCGTCGTCCAGGATTGTTTCGTCCTCGTCCAGCCGTAGAGTCTGCGAGTCTTATTGAGGGTTAAGGTTGTAACGGATGCCTTGCACACCCTGCCGTGAACGCCGTAAGGACCCCGGGAAGGGATCAATAACACTCACCTGTCCCAGATCTCTCTTCTCCTCCAGCCACTTGTAGATGACTGGGTTGCTATGGTGACCTCGGACAAACTAGTGACATCACCTGCCAGGGTTAAAAGGGTTCTCCTGCTCAGGACAAGGCACCAATTGTAGATGAGTGTTTTCCTCACTTCCCGTACTTTCATTGGTGGCCATAGAGAGTACGGCAGTGGTTGTCCCATTCAAGTCTATGGTGGGGGTCCGACTACAGCAGTTGTACCAATCTAAAACTGAGGTCTTACCCCCATAAATAGGACATCTGTTTAATAAAGCTGGATAACCCCTTTAACACCAGTTCAAGCTCAGAACAGCTGAATATACAGGTTGCATCTCCAGATACCCTGCCTGTCTCTGCTCCTGCAGTCTTATCTCTGTTACACTGCCTGACTCTGATCTGCTCCTGCAGTCTTATCTCTGTTGTACTACTGACTCTGTTCTACTCCTGCAGTCTTATCTCTGTTACACTGCCTGACTCTGCTCCTGCAGTCTTATCTCTGTTACACTGCCTGACTCTGCTCCTGCAGTCTTATCTCTGTTACACTGCCTGACTCTGCTCCTGCAGTCTTATCTCTGTTACACTGCCTGACTCTGCTCCTGCAGTCTTATCTCTGTTACAGTGCCTGACTCTGCTCCTGCAGTCTTATCTCTGTTACACTGCCTGACTCTGCTCCTGCAGTCTTATCTCTGTTACACTGCCTGACTCTGCTCCTGCAGTCTTATCTCTGTTACACTGCCTGACTCTGCTCCTGCAGTCTTATCTCTGTTACACTGCCTGACTCTGCTCCTGCAGTCTTATCTCTGTTACACTGCCTGACTCTGCTCCTGCAGTCTTATCTCTGTTACACTGCCTGACTCTGCTCCTGCAGTCTTATCTCTGTTACACTGCCTGACTCTGCTCCTGCAGTCTTATCTCTGTTACACTGCCTGACTCTGCTCTGCTATAAAACTGACCCAACTTGGCTACATTGGTGGCTTAACCTGTAACATAAAGTGCTCTCAGCTATATAAAGAGGTTTCAGCTCTGCTTCTGCAGGAAACTGTCCCATGGAGTCGAGAGCCCTGCACAGACTTCTCCCCGACCCTCTGACAACTGTCTCCATGCTGCAGAAAACCTGATGAGGCCGATTCCCCTGCGCAGAGGCCGATTCCCCTGCACAGACATAATAAGGAGAGTGTACCCGTGTGGATCATTATTACTAGGTCTGGGATAAGGATACCGGCCGAGGACATCTCCTGCCATCTGTCTTTATTGGGGTTACTCCTCGGGGCCTCCAGGTCGATGAGGGACGTCGCCTCTTCATCAGAGATCCCTTCTTCCAGGTAAAACTCCACCAGCGGCAGCACTTCTGCAACCAGAGAGACACTGCAGGGAATGTGGGAAAACAGGACGGAGGAACCTTGACTACGTCCATCACTCAGACTTAGTGGCTAAACCTCAAATCAGCTTCTAAGGTGAAAGGTAATCCTGCAAAACGGGCTGCTGAGTGTGAAGAAGAGGGATGAGCGCAGCAGAGGAGGAGGCGCAGGTCTGCACTGCCCCTACGCCTGCCGCCGCCATCTCTCCCTATAGTGTGTCCCCTCTGTCAGGTGCAACGTGGTCATGAAGACCTTGCGTGGTTTGTGATCATCACCCACAGCCTGCCTGCCTTAAAGGCGTTCTCTGGGACTTAAATAGTGATAACCTGTTCTTAGGATATGTTATCAATATGTGATCAGTGGGGTCCGACAGCCAGGACCCTTACTGATCAGCTGAAGAGGCTGCATCACTCAAACTGCTCCGGCCACTAGTCTGTGCTGATGACATCATGGTTATTGGTCACATGATACAGCAGCAGCTCAGTCTAATTCAAATGAATGGAACTGAGCTGCAATACCAAACGCAGCCACTATGATACGTATGGCACTGTGCTTGGTATTCTGGGAAGAGGCCTCAAGGCTCACCTGAATGCTGCAGCCCCTTCAACCAGCTGATCAGTGAAGGTCCTGGGTGTCGGACCCCCACCAATTACATATAAGTCCCAGACAATAGCGACACGTATGTGTAGACAATGGTGTATACGGTGATTTGGGTCCAAATATGGTCTGCACTACAACACTGACACCTGTCAGAAAGGGAAGTGTGGTCTTTAGAATCTCTCAGTAGTGTAGACTCAAGCCATAGCCCTGTCACTTTAAGAGATCAGATCTTAAGAGATCATTCCCAACTGCGAGTATACAGCTAGGATACGCCGTCACTTTATAACTGACCCCACTGATCTGGTGTAGCACTCCAGTCACTTCACAGCAGCGCCTCTGCCACCCAAAACACAGGGAAACTGTAGCAAAGGGCCCGGGTCTTGTTTTAGTCGGAGACTGCGTGCATCCTGTGTAGCACAAACATCCTTCTGGTACAGTAGGGGTTAATGCTGCTTTTCTGAATTGTAATCTAAGACTACAGAACCTGAAGCTCAGGGGCAGGACAAGTACAAGGAGTCCATATTTAGGGTCTGGGCGCTGAGTGAGGGTCTTTGCTCACACTCCGGCCTGTCTGGCCTCCCCGCACAACGTCTGACTATATATAGCTGTAAATGACAGACGTATCACTTAACTGAGGGCTAAATCCTGTTATGTGGATTAGAGAAGGATTAACCTACTGTCCTGTAATTACCGCTGTGCGTGGACGCCTCTACGTGTCGTATAATACGCCGCATTCCTTTCTCCTGCGCGATCATGACAGATGGAACACGGGGAATAAACCAGATTCTCACATTACCAGGGCTCCTGACACTGCCGGCCATGTCTGTAGGTTCTCCCTGTACCTGTGTGGGCTATCCTCCACTAGGGGGAGTGCTCTGCATACAGATTTATACAGCTCCCCCTAGTGGATGCTACAGGCAGCCGAAATACCAGCATTACACACTACAGTGGGGTCTGTGACCGCCCTCTTGACTCACACAGTCCATTGCATTATGTCTGTTCTTTCCATGCTCTACTGCATGTTTTGGGGAAGGAAATGAGATTGTAAGCTCCTTGTACCAGATATATAAGCAATAGATAACAGATCCAGAATAATAATTAATCCAACACTGCGAACACTATGCGAGGCTCCACCATGTTGAGATTTCATAGTGGTTCGTAACGATTACAAGATGTCGGTTCCTATGAAGGACGTGTCTACCCTGCGTGTCAGGACATCTCACATATCCCCTGCACCATATGGATACAGTTTACCCGGCGTATTTGTAGTTACAGATTTGTATACACGTCTTGTGGGGGCCGTCATGGTGGAAACAGACGCATGCCTATGGCCGGATATTAGGGGAAGGAGAACAATAAGTGTTGAGGTTTCCTTATAGGGCTGTAATATTAATGAACAAGAAAGCAATATAGAAACTGGCAGCAGGAACGGCTACCACCCACATACATGCATACACCCAGAGCTGAGCGTATACTGCCCCCTGGAGGCCGGCCGCCTGCATACAGACTGATGTATACATGTATTACACACACACACATATATATGTATATACACACACACAATACACCCCCCCCGCGGGGCCGCCCCCCCCCATACAAACTAATAAATAAATGTATTACACACACATATATATGTATATATACACACACATTACACTGCCCCCTGGAGGCCGGCCGCCTGCATACAGACTGATGTATACATGTATCACACACACACACACAAATATGTATATATACACACACACACGCCCCCGGGGGGGGGGGGCCGGCATACAGCTGTGATACATGTATTACACACACATATATATTTGTCTGCAGTGATGTAGAAGTGTTCTGCTCTGGCTTCACTGCAGCTATAAACGTGTCAGTGTCTGATATATATTCTTGTATCTGTCACATGACAGACGCCAATGGTGGCGAATAATCACCACTGACTTACTAGAAAGTCCCATCATGGAGTCCACTGTGTCAATTAAATAAATAGTGCTGCACACTTTTGTTCTTATTATTGTATATTTATATGGCGCCATTCATTTCATGGTGCTTTACGTCTGTGCGACTTCTTATGTTATATGTGACAGAATCCGCAATGGTGGCTCCAAGTGCAGATGTGGAGTCAGCTTTACACTGTTATATATCACTGTATGTTTAGGGAGGTAGATTAGACCATCTCTCTGTACATGCAGTGATGTATAAACCGTCTCTCTGTGTGTGCAGTGATGTATATTACACCGTCTCTCTCTGTACGTGCAGTGATGTATATTACACCGTCTCTCTCTGTGTGTGCAGTGATGTATATTACACCGTCTCTCTCTGTGTGCGCAGTGATGTATATTACACCGTCTCTCTCTGTGTGTGCAGTGATGTATATTACACCGTCTCTCTCTCTGTACATGCAGTGATGTATATTACACCGTCTCTCTGTGTGTGCGCAGTGATGTATATTACACCGTCTCTCTGTGTGTGCGCAGTGATGTATATTACACCGTCTCTCTGTGTGTGCGCAGTGATGTATATTACACCGTCTCTCTCTCTGTGTGCAGTGATGTATATTACACCACCTCGCAGTGTGTGCAGTGATGTATATTACACCATCTCTCTCTCGGTACGTGCAGTGATGTATATTACACCGTCTCTATGTGTGTGCAGTGATGTATATTACACCGTCTCTCTGTGTGTGTGCAGTGATGTATATTACACCGTCTCTCTCTGTGTGTGCAGTGATGTATATTACACCACCTCGCAGTGTGTGCAGTGATGTATATTACACCGTCTCTCTCTGTGTGCGCAGTGATGTATATTACACCGTCTCTCTGTGTGTGCAGTGATGTATATTACACCGTCTCTCTGTGTGTGCAGTGATGTATATTACACCGTCTCTCTGTGTGTGCAGTGATGTATATTACACCGTCTCTCCCTGTGTGCGCAGTGATGTATATTACACCGTCTCTCCCTGTGTGCGCAGTGATGTATATTACACCGTCTCCCTGTGTGCGCAGTGATGTATATTACACCGTCTCTCTCTGTGTGTGTGCAGTGATGTATATTACACCGTCTCTCTGTGTGTGCAGTGATGTATATTACACCGTCTCTCTCTGTGTGCAGTGATGTATATTACACCGTCTCTCTCTGTGTGTGCAGTGATGTATATTACACCGTCTATCTGTGTGTGCAGTGATGTATATTACACCGTCTCTCCCTGTGTGTGCAGTGATGTATATTACACCGTCTATCTGTGTGTGCAGTGATGTATATTACACCGTCTCTCCCTGTGTGTGCAGTGATGTATATTACACCGTCTCTGTGTGTGTGCAGTGATGTATATTACACCGTCTCTCTCTGTGTGTGCAGTGATGTATATTACACCACCTCTCTGTGTGCAGTGATGTATATTACACCATCTCTCTCTCTGTACGTGTAGTGATGTATATTACACCGTCTCCCTGTGTGTGCAGTGATGTATATTACACCGTCTCTGTGTGTGTGCAGTGATGTATATTACACCGTCTCTCTCTGTGTGCAGTGATGTATATTACACCGTCTCTCCCTGTGTGTGCAGTGATGTATAATTACACCGTCTCTCCCTGTGTGTGCAGTGATGTATATTACACCGTCTCTCTCTCTGTACATGCAGTGATGTATATTACACCGTCTCTCTCTGTGTACAGTGATGTATATTACACCGTCTCTCCCTGTGTGTGCAGTGATGTATATTACACCGTCTCTGTGTGTGTGCAGTGATGTATATTACACCGTCTCTGTGTGTGTGCAGTGATGTATATTACACCGTCTCTCCCTGTGTGTGCAGTGATGTATATTACACCGTCTCTGTGTGTGTGCAGTGATGTATATTACACCGTCTCTGTGTGTGTGCAGTGATGTATATTACACCGTCTCTGTGTGTGTGCAGTGATGTATATTACACCGTCTCTCCCTGTGTGTGCAGTGATGTATATTACACCGTCTCTCCCTGTGTGTGCATTGATGTATATTACACCGTCTCTGTGTGTGTGCAGTGATGTATATTACACCGTCTCTGTGTGTGTGCAGTGATGTATATTACACCGTCTCTCCCTGTGTGTGCAGTGATGTATATTACACCGTCTCTCTCTGTGTGTGCTGTGATGTATATTACACCGTCTCCCTCTGTGTGTGCAGTGATGTATATTACACCGTCTCTGTGTGTGTGCAGTGATGTATATTACACCGTCTCTCCCTGTGTGTGCAGTGATGTATATTACACCGTCTCTGTGTGTGTGCAGTGATGTATATTACACCGTCTCTGTGTGTGTGCAGTGATGTATATTACACCGTCTCTGTGTGTGTGCAGTGATGTATATTACACCGTCTCTCCCTGTGTGTGCAGTGATGTATATTACACCGTCTCTCCCTGTGTGTGCATTGATGTATATTACACCGTCTCTGTGTGTGTGCAGTGATGTATATTACACCGTCTCTCCCTGTGTGTGCAGTGATGTATATTACACCGTCTCTCTCTGTGTGTGCTGTGATGTATATTACACCGTCTCCCTCTGTATGTGCAGTGATGTATATTACACCGTCTCTCACTCTCTCGGTTTCTCCTGTGCATTGCCTATACTGACATGTATTACCCTGCCCCATCTCCACACCTGCACACCCGGTTCCACTCACCATAGGAGGATGCAGAGAAGACAAATTGCTGCCTGCAGTTGATGCAAACGTTCCCCAGGTTGTTAAGGAAAGGGTTATTAGTGGAGCATCTGTAACACATGGGGACGAGCTCCTGCAAGAAGACAACATGAATAATGAGAACGAGCCTGGAGGAGGCAGAGCGAGGCACTGTGTATGTACGGTGCCGGCACTACACCCTCCATATAATGTATGACAGCAGTGAGCACTCTCCCTATTATACAACATTACATGTAATAACACTTGGCCCCAGAGCTGCACTGGAAACCTCTGCCGTGGTCAAGAGCCAGCAAATTTATAGGGAAAAATCCCTGCAGTGCACCATAAAGTGCGCTGGCGAGGTCTAGTCACTTATTTCCTGCTATAACTTGGCATCTATACTGGCAGCGCAATATCCATGTAACATGTCTAGGACAGCAGCCTGCCATGTACTGCCTGCTGTCAGACCATATCTGGGCTAATCAGCTGGGGATCAGGAAACGTCGTCTATCCCTTCAGGCTAAAGTCAGCTGAAATGCACTGATAGACGCCACGACTGTGACCGGGCAGCTCAGGTGGGTTGCGCTAATGATGCAATATTTGCTGTATTGTTGCATGTCTGTGCAAAGTAGAAATGGCGCCCCATGTAAATGTCTGGAGCATCGTCACTCCAGGAGCGTCTTAGCCTGATCTACCAATGAGGCTTGGAGATTGTATTACAGGGGATGATGGGATCAGTAGTCCCTGTGGAACCAATGAGCTGCCTATAGCTGATCCTATTTTAGTAAACCACTACTCCCATCATGCCCTTCACCATCAGGATGCCCTGGACTTGTTCTACGCCAGAGCCTCTCCGTATAAATCAGATATGTAGGCAACATGAAATGACAGCATGGCCAGGAATATGAAAGTAACTACAAGGCTCAGCCACTCCGCCAACACTCCCGGAGTTCTTTATGACCTTAAAAATCTCGTGTGTAATTCTCTGGCAACTGGGAACGCTTAGTGGAAACAGATGTGCGCTTCTGGGATGCGGAAATTAACCCCCTCCCCGCCGCGGCCTAATTACATAATGATTTATTCTAGGTGAGCTCCAGATCTCCAGCCGTTTATTTGGCTAAGTGAGCCGCACATGACAGTGTTTATGTTAGCATTAAACAAGACTCCGACATATTAAAGCCTGAAGAGGACACCGGAGCCTAGGCCTGCCCCCTGAGGTTAATTAAAGGAATAGTTACATGGAGGGAGGGGGGTTTAATAAGCCTCGTGGAGGGCGTTACTGCCATATGTGACATATATAGACACACTATGTACATGTCTGCACGTTTACAACCCTTGTAATATAAAAACTAAGCAACTTAGCAAATATCGTTTTATGTATACAGCTCCTATGCAAATCTATGCCAAACAACTTCATTATAGCGAAGCTTTACTTTAACATAGTATAGCATGTGCATTACAGCTCAATAAAACTCAATGGAGCAGCCATCAGTATAGCTCCGGGAGACAGAAAGTGACAAGTGGCAGCGGACCGCCACCGATGCCATCATGTGACAAGTGGCAGCACTCTGTAAGGGACAGAAGTCAAATGGATGGTCTGTCCCCCTCATGTAAAGATTAAGATCTGACGCTATTGGTTGAGCAGCTGGTGGTACGGTGCCCCCTTGTGGTCAGGTGCGATTACCACCTGGAATGTTTAGGAATCTTGGTATGAGAACATGTTGTAGTGCTGGATCCTATTCCAAGTATAAGTCATTGATGCAGCACCCTTAGGGTCGCAACACGATTCCATTCACTTACATTAGTCGCAGGCTAGCATGGCTGCAAAACAGGAGTCATGGCCAAAGTCGCCGCGTTGCCCTAGCCTTACTGAAAATGTGCATGAATCACGTGCCTAAAAGTTACTGATTCTGGAAAACACAAGTCAGAAAATACAATCTTATTTGGCTGAGGCCATCAGATGCCGAGCTCCAACCCGCAAAGGAAGAATTATGTACGTGTAGCCTGAACATGATCAGACGTTCGCTCTGAAGACAGCATGCATTTCTAATTTACATGGCGGCTGTATTTATAGCGCAGCATACTTGGGCTTATTGTGCTGGAAATAATCCAGGAGATCTGAGCCGAGGCTGTTCAGAGATCAGTAATGAAACGCAGAGCGGTAAATCTTATTCTGTAGAATATTCCCCATGTCTATGCTGATGATATAGCTCAGCCGAATACCGTCATGTAGTACACTTATTTCTGCCTGTAACCTGACTGATAACGCATTATCCAACATTCCAGATGAATAAACACAAAGGGGTCAATAGGAGTCAATAACCCTGTAGACGGAGTACCTAAGGCTACAAGACTTCATGTGCACCATACAGGGTCCATGCAAGTGACATGCCGAGCTGTTAAAGGGGGTTCCTGGACCCAAATGGATGATCTATCCACAGGATATGTACAGTATGTGATCTGTGGGGGTCTGACACCCCGGGTTTGCACAGATCAGCTATTCTGACAGACTTCAGGTGTCAGATGTTAAAGCATTGGATGTTACAGCGTGTTCAGACTGCTCCGAATCAAGTAATGGGATCCAGGGAGCAACTGATTTCCATGGCCGCTGTGTAATGCCTCACTTCCCAGCTCCAGTCAGTATGGGACACGCTGGCAGGACGACATGACAGTGACGTGTCCCGTCTGCTGAGTAGCTCATAAGATTTGCAGTCATACCAGCAATCCCACTTGTAATCAGACTGGTGGATCTGAAATTACACTCAGGATTCTGGAAGCTAGCGCCCCCTGTAGGTGAGGATGTCTCACCTAATTTACATCTCTTACCTCACTGTCATGGAAAGGCTTGGAGCGGATCATGAGAATTCCCAATTCTATGGACTCTTGGAATTTGCTGGGAATTCGGAGGCCTTGCAGTCTCTCATACAGATGTCGGGCGAGTTTATAAGCGCCCAGGGCCTTGCTCTGTTTTGCTAGTGTGTACAGAGTGTTTCTGAAGCCGTGGGTTAAGGGGAGAACATACATTATGTTTGATACAGACTGGGGAGTTGTTCGGGATTAGGAAAACACAGCACCACAACTGTCCGCAGGTCATGTGCAGTACTGCACCTCCACCCCATCCACTGTAAAGCTGCAACACCAGACACCACCATGGGCAGGTGCTGCGCTGTTTCTGAACGAAAGACGCCATGATAGAGATAGCTGAGATACACAGATATGAAGGATACACTTTGGATATTCCCAGGGGACTCTCTTTGGTCAGACTGTGAAGCAGAAATCTGGAGATATTGAATAACGTTTCTGGTAAATGAGAACTGAACGGTTCATCCTGTAATAAAGCAGATGATAATCTATAAAGCAACTGCGGCCGGGACAGTTTGAAGATTTCTTTCAAGCATTTCTTGGCCTACTACACAAGGTCCAGATACTTCGTGACCATCGTGAACGGCAGCCATTACAATGTCCATAGAGGATTTCCACAGCCCCTGATTGTCAAATAAATCTGCATTGTTATATTTCCACTCTATTTCTGCTACTACTTTGAGTAGGTGTCAGTATTCACTGTAATTTTAGGATTTTATTCAGGCATGATCATTGTAAAAGGTTCTTATTAGATACATGAAATAGTGAGAAATACAGATTAAGGTCAGTGTACACTGTGCAACCACTTTATTGCTCCAATGAATCTCTAATGAAAGAAAGAAGTAAGCTGTTATACAGACTTATGTGTCTCCATGGTAACAGACGACAAATGAATCCAGTGTAGTCTGATCCTTCAAGTATATTTCCTTCCTAACAGATTTGGTATTAGCAGGAAGTAGAGGATAATATAAAATAAAAGCAAATGTGACTCCCTCAGACTACACAGGGTTTTCTTTGTAGTCTGTTACCATGGAGATGCCTAATTCTGCATAATGGATACAAAATAGTGGGACGTTTTTAAAGACGACTATTTGCAAAGTTTCCTTTATTCATATTTTTGGATGCATTGCAGCTATGGATACTTGACGACCTATCTTTAGGCTAGGTTATCAATAAGAGATCAGTGGGGGTCCAACATCTGGGATCCCTGCTGATCAGCTGTGTGAAGAGGCTGCAGTGCTTGTGCGAGTGCTGTGACTCTGTCCTCAAGACAAGTCATCAATAAAAATGTACTAGGCAACCCCTTTAAGTAAAATGCATGATTATCACCATGAGACAGGGCTGCACCTGAGCGATGGATGGGAAATAGTCACTTTTAAAGAATCCCACTACTGTATGGTGTTAGAAGAACACGCTTGGCAGTAGGGTTCACAAAAACCCTGCTACTTTTATGCTAGTAAAAAGAATATGGGACTCTCCCCAGTGCATGCTGGGGGTTGTAGTTACCCAGCAGTGACTTGTGCATTGAGCGGTTACTCACTGTGTATCTCTGGATGGAGTGGTAGGCATGGTAAAGTTCAGCCAGGTGCTGGAAATAGTGAAACTTGTGCAGCATGGCGTCCTGCTTCTCCTCATTATCTACAGGAAGGAATAAACATGGAGTCACTAACACAACATGAGGCTTCCTGTAAAACCTGCACATTGTGGTGTGCTCCGGATCATTGACCGAACCGTACGTCAGCATCAGCAGAATTCCTCAAATGATCTTCCTCCTCAATCAATGGACGGACGGGGTAGTGTATGTGATAGAAATGGGAGACTTAAGGAGGTTTCTAAATCCTTCAGCAGAAAAAATCCAGATTGATGATTATTAGGGCTTATTCAGACAGTGCAGACAACGCACCGACCCCTGCAGTGTATGGGGCACACACATACACACTTTCATGGAGACCTTGGGTGCACAAGAAAAGCCGCAGCCTGAAACTACCCTGATCTGTGGACAAGAAACGCTCTTGTGTAATCTGAGATTTCATCCCGCCACGTCCCGACAAGACACAGACATGCAAAAATAAACTTCACTGTCCGCAATTTTTTTTTATTTTTATTTTAATTCTCTCCGGCCACAATCTTTCACAATATCACACACAGTGGAGGGCCCACACGTGCACCATACACACAATTCCAGCCTATGGAGCATGCATAGAACAGAATACACTACTGCGGCTAATAGCTAATCCAGCCCTCTTAAAGGGGTTGTCTGGGATTTAAAAAAAAAAAAAAAAAAAAAAAAACAACATGCAGGCAATGGGAAGGACTAAAAAATAAAAATGTATTTATTTTTACATGCATCCTCATCATCACTTTCATTCCTCTGCTGGGATCTCCATCACCTCCACTGCAGCTGCTGTGTATAAAAACAGTGGCCGGCCCAGTGCAGGTACAGAGGGGAGGATGCAGGTAACTATAAAGGCATTCTTATTTTCTAGCCCTCCCTTCTTGCCTGCATGTCATTTTTTTTTAATCACAGGCAACATACATTAAGAGGTGAGGGGATTCCTGAACATGACCCATGTGATGGATGAAAGGCACATGACTAAAAAAACAGGAACGCTACATGTGAACACAGCCTTAGTGTGAAGGAGATTACGGATACTCTCTCGGATTTAGTAAGTATGGCTGATTCTTACCATCCTAACGCACCCAGTGCTACAAGCGACTGCCGCATACACCCAGATAAATGGAATATATCCTTAGAGCAGCCTGGGTGACACAACGGCCCCAAAATCAGCACATAAGTCAATGCATAAACCCAATATCAGGAACCTGGAGCCCATCTAAGGACAAGTCTCACCTTGTGCAATATCGAGGCACTGCATAGACAGCATCCAGTAATAATAAGATGCGTCATTAAACCTGCTTTCCACCACGGCATTGTGGGTAAGCTGCTCCAGTACCCTGACCGCTTCATCCTGGCGACCAGCTTTGTGGAAGGCTATTAAAAGGAAGACGGAGAGTGAGGGTTGTATGAGAGTGTCACATGGCAGGACGGTAAGGAGAGTGTAACACACACAGCATGCAGCAGCAGCCGCTTTTATTATATATATATATATATATATATATATGTATAATATATATACACAGCCGCCATCTACACAATGTGTTACAGAATGACGGCCTACCCTTCTGAGCTTCTTCAAACCGGTCGTTCTCTGCCAGCCACTGTGCGTATGGAACGTAGACCTCATCCTTATATTCCGGATATTTCTCTACTAAAGCAAACGCCTAGAAAAGTGACATTAAGACAGTGAAGATGACAGGACAGGGGACAGGCACAGACCGATACTAAAGGACCAGCACGCTGCCCAGAGTCAGTGCAGAGCGGGAACAGGAACCTGAACCAGGACAATGCTGCAGCCTGGAAAGGTGAGTAACCTCTGAGCCTCAAGTACACAGCATTAACCCTTCCATTACCCTACCAGGTAACTATGACCTCCCTAGAGCATTGAGGATCCTTGCATTAACTCTTTCATTGCCCTGAACTACCAGAGATAGTGGAATTAATCCCCTCGCTGCCCTAGACCACCAGGTACACTAACACAAACCCCGTCCCAATGACTGTTCATGAGGAAGGAATTTACTAATGTGCTTAGACCCTTCCCAGATCCTAATCGTTCTCCGCTCACCTCCTCCCAGTGCTGCGTCTCCACGTGCAGCAGGACCAGCGCCTTTAGATCCCCAATCTTCATGTACGTCTCGGCCGCATAGCCGTGATGCTGCAGCTTTTTGAAGTAGTAAGCGCACCTCGATAGCGGCTCCCGCTCGGCTTTGTCCAGCTTCCTCGCTATATCGATTAACCTGCAGGTGAGATGTGACAATGTACTGGCAGTAAATGGAGGGGGGGGGGGCTTTCTATTAAAGCGAATCTACCCAAAACTCCAGTAAATGCAAGTCCCTCAGTCGCCAAGTTCTGTGATAAACATGGTATTCAGTCATCTCTTAGCTATATCTGTTTCGAGGAAAGCTGGATGCCATCAAATATGGCTGACATTACTCCTCCAAAGTAACTTTCACTGATTCCTGTACAACATATTTGCCATGATAAAGCAGCTATATAGCGAATGTGGGAATGTATAACTACATATACCTGCCATTATGGAGTCTGAGTGTCAACCCTTATAAGAGGCGTAATGGTGGCCATAGTGTCACCCAGCTTTCTCAGGAACTAAAACATTTGAGGAAGAGACAGCAAAAAGAGAACCTCAGTGAGACATTACTGAACATGTGAAAAGAGAAAATCTAACACAAGGATCCCCGCAGTGCCTGAGCCTCTATGTTAGGCATGTTAATGAGAGGCCTAGGGGTTGGATGGGGGGGGGGGCACCAGGAAATGCAAGCTCTTTACCCGCTATTAAATTTTATAGACCTTCTAATTCACCTACAAATTCCCCAGGATGTTTTTAGGAGCAGAGGAGGAAAATCTCTAAAGTACAGGAGAAAGTCCTATGGGGAATACAGGGGTGTAAGGCACGCGGGATGGGTCACACAACAAAGCAGCCACGTGAGATCTGAGATGGTCACATAAACAACCAGGTGCCTTCTTCCATAGGTGCTTTCAGGGGTAGACAGTGTCAGCATTGGCGATCTTACTGGTCTATGGCTATGCAGCCCAATATACAGCAAGCTGCGATGTCCTGTGTGTACTGACACCTTTCTATCATAGCTAGCAGTAGGGTTTTCAGCAATTTGCTTTACTGTAGCTCCTATGCTGAATCAGACCAGAGGGGTTAGGCTCCATGCCCCACACATCAATACCCTCTCGCCAGTTCACCGGCTGCCCTTCCTTGGAACACAGTAGGGATATTTCGGCAGCAGATTTAGCAAAATCTGCCATGTAACCTTACCCTTGTTCTCTACCAGTCAGTAACTTTAATGATATGGCCGATTGGTGGAGAGCAGCTACAAAGGGCCCAATTCTCCGGGGTACCAGGTATACCCATGGATTGTCCAGACAGCCCACTACACAGATGACAGACATGATCTGGACAGAGGATACAGCACAATACCTGCACCTCAAACACAAGGAAACATTTCCTACTGGAACCGGAAAAGATGAGCAGAGGGACGAAGCAGGAGAGGAAACCGCACTGAACGGCCGCAAATAACCCTCTTCCTGCTGGATCTTATTATAACTTGTTTTTCAGGTACACAGCTAACAAAACAAAAGGCTAAACATAACCAGGACATCACAAGCAGCTGGACCGCCGCTTTCCAATGATGTAGCTGCCTGTTATTCTCTATACAGATTCTCTCCGAGGACCGATCAGAAGAGGGGAGTGCAGGGGGCGAGGTAGGTAGAAAGGCCGGAAATTAAAACCAGCTGAAAACCATTTTAAGTCTTAGGTAATTTAATGTCCTGCCCATGTGCCCTGCAAGCAGGTGTTCCTGTCACCAACATATCCTGACACACTCCATTATTATAGGACGTGAGCTCAGCCTGTCCGTCCCTGGAGGTCTATCAGTATAAACCCCACCAGCAACCTGGACCTAATAACATTAAAGATTATTAGTAGGGGTATAAGGATGGTAACCTGCCACCGATACTAGATATTACACCTACGTATAGTACAAATATCACCTACAGGATCAGCAGCAAAACAGCGCTATACATAAGAAAGGGTTAACTGTGTACATATATTACAGACAGTTACATCCTGTATTATACTCCAGAGCTGCGCTCACTATTCTGCTGGTACAGTCACTGTGTACATACATTACATTACTGATCCTGAGTTACATCCTGTATTATACTCCAGAGCTGCACTCACTATTCTGCTGGTGCAGTCACTGTGTACATACATTACATTACTTATCCTGTACTGATCCTGAGTTACATCCTGTATTATACTCCAGAGCTGCGCTCACTATTCTGCTGGTGCAGTCACTGTGTACATACATTACATTACTTATCTGTACTGTCCTGAGTTACATCCTGTATTATACTCCAGAGCTGCGCTCACTATTCTGCTGGTGCAGTCACTGTGTACATACATTACATTACTTATCCTGTATTATACTCCAGGGCTGCGCTCACTATTCTGCTGGTACAGTCACTGTGTACATACATTATATTACTTATCCAGTATTATACTCCAGAGCTGCGCTCACTATTCTGCTGGTGCAGTCACTGTGTACATACATTACATTACTTATCCTGTACTGATCCTGAGTTACATCCTGTATTATACTCCAGAGCTGCGCTCACTATTCTGCTGGTGCCGTCACTGTGTACATACATTACATTACTTATCCTGTACTGATCCTGAGTTACATCCTGTATTATAAACCAGAGCTGCGCTCACTATTCTGCTGGTACAGTCACTGTGTACATACATTACATTACTTATCCTGTACTGATCCCGAGTTATATCCTGTATTATACTCCAGAGCTGCACTCACTATTCTGCTGGTGCAGTCACTGTGTACATACATTACATTACTTATCCTGTACTGATCCTGAGTTACATCCAGATTACTAGCTGCGCTCACTATTCTGCTGGTACAGTCACTGTGTACATACATTACATTACTTATCCTGTACTGATCCTGAGTTACATCCTGTATTATACTCCAGAGCTGCGCTCACTATTCTGCTGGTGCAGTCACTGTGTACATACATTACATTACTTATCCTGTACTGATCCTGAGTTACATCCTGTATTATACTCCAGAGCTGCGCTCACTATTCTGCTGGTGCAGTCACTGTGTACATACATTACATTACTTATCCTGTACTGATCCTGAGTTACATCCTGTATTATACTCCAGAGCTGCGCTCACTATTCTGCTGGTGCAGTCACTGTGTACATACATTACATTACTTATCCTGTACTGATCCTGAGTTACATCCTGTATTATACTCCAGAGCTGCGCTCACTATTCTGCTGGTACAGTCACTGTGTACATACATTACATTACTTATCCTGTATTAGACTCCAGAGCTGCACTCACTATTCTGCTGGTGCAGTCACTGTGTACATACATTACGTTACTTATCCTGTATTATACTCCAGAGCTGCACTCACTATTCTGCTGGTACAGTCACTGTGTACATACATTACTTATCCTGTACTGATCCTCTATTATACTCCAGAGCTGCATTCAGAATTCTGCTGGTTGTTATTGGAAATAGAAAGCTTATTAATCAGACTCACCTTAGCTGAGCTCCTATAACTAGCTTTTTTCTACCCCCGATCACTGGGCAGCCCCTGACATTTAGACCACACTTTCTGAGTGCACCTCATATAGACGTTCTATGTGGTACTGAAGATTGGCATAATAAGAAACTCCATATTATAATCTACATCTAAAATAAAAAAAATCTCTCAAATCAGACGTACATCTCAATCCAGCCGTGGTCCCCGCTCAGCTCTATGGCTTTCATGTGCTCTCCGGCTGACAGATACATCTCGGCAGCTGCTTTCGGCTCCCGGATATTCCGGGCCCAGTCTGCCTGCTTGGTGATGAGAGTCTTGGTCTCTTTTGGGTCTCCAGATCCTAAGAAATCCTAAAAGTATGAAAGTAAGACCTCATGTCAGTGTAAGGGAGCACTTGGGAAAGCTGGGCACTAGCACTAGCAGAGTAGTGGGGGGTGACTGTAGGGTCCAGTATTGGTCACATTGCCACAGCCTCAGCACGTACTAAACACTATGTAGACTGCAAAAGAGAAGACGGAAGTGGTTAAATGGGTCTTCCCACTAGAGACTGGGGATAAGTGATCTTTGGGTTCCAATCAGGAGAACGGAGACCCAAAAGTTAAGCAAAGGGCACATGCAGGGTCACTGTTCCATTTACTTCTATTGGGCTTGCATAGATTATCATATCATCAGCCCCATAAAAGTCAATGGAGCGTTGACCACTCATGCCCACCACTACTTCATTTGCGTATGGCACACAGGGAATTTTTCGGCTCCATTCTGATAATTGCTGGGGTTCCCAGTGTTCAGACCCCCCTTGGCACCAATCTGTGGATAACGGATAAGAGTCTATAGTCGAACACCCTTTAAAAGTTGCTGCTATCTTCTCCTCAGGGTCTCTGGCTCTATGCGACCTGGTCCGTGGGCTCAAACAGGTTAATAAATGTCCATTTTTCACTTTAATTAAATGCCGCTTGTAGAGTGAAATCTCCCACGTTACTTAAATCATTTCTGTGGTGTCCCTGATGGGATACACATAACCTGTCAGTGCGGGTCGTACATGTTTCGCACACCTCATTCAGACGCCAATGCCTGAGCTTCTCCCAGACCCCGATGGGAAATGTGCCAAGTAATGATTCTGCTCCTGTGGAGCGGAGGTCCTGACTGTGGAGGTGCTGAGTGTTACTCAATACTTCTCCCATATGTGAACAGGCCAAGCCAGGACATGAACTGTCACCATGTGCTCAGGATAGTCCGTAATGGCGGCCATGTATGTCTGCTTATTCATGGAACCTCTGAAGTGCTTATGGGACCCCTATGTGACAAATAAGGAGCATTGCTCCAACATGCCAGAAAACTGAGCATCAAAATATCCTCCTTACACAGCCCAATACACCCCCAAAATAGGCAACCAACACAGACTCCAGTAACATAAATGCTGCATACAAAGTAAAGGGCACACACAAATGCTGCTACCTGCTTCCACTAGCCAGGGGGCGCCCTGTATAGAGCTGCTTATGGCTCCTAATGACCTAAATAGCAGCTGCATACAGACAGCCCCCCAGTGGTGGCAGTGAAGATCTTTACCAGTTTGCGTGCAGGAGAACAGATTTAGGCTAGGCGTACTTGGTGCGTTTTGGCTTTGCAGCATTAAGGGGGTTCTCTGGGATCATAAAATGCAATGCATGCAGCAGGGGTGGGCTAGAAAATAAAAATGCATTCATATTCACTTGTCTTCCCTCCCATTCCTGCGCTGGGCCAGCTGTCACCATTGCTGCTCTGTTTGTATACAAAGCGCCTGATGCAGTGATGTCGGATTGACAAGAACACTGCAGTGAATCACCGTTCTCAGCTCTATACAGTCATGGCCAAAAGTTTTGAGAATGATACAAATATTAATTTTTACAAAGTCTACTGCTTCAGTTTTTCTAATGGCAATTTGCATATACTCCAGAATGTTATAAAGAGTGATGAGCTTAACAGCAATTACTTGCAAAGTCAATATTTGCCTAGAAAATGAACTTTATCCCCCAAAACACATTTCAACATCATTGCAGCCCTGCCTTAAAAGGACCACCTAACATCGTTTCAGTGATTGCTCCATTAACACAGGTGTGGGTGTTGATGAGGACAGGGCTGGAGATCAATCTGTCATGATTAAGTAAGAATGACACCACTGGACACTTTAAAAGGAGGCTGGTGCTTGCCATCATTGTTTCTCTTCTGTTAAACACGTGCAGTCATCATTGCACTGCACAAAAATGGCCTAACTGGGAAGAGTATTGCAGCTAGAAAGATTGCACCTCAGTCAACAATCTATCGCATCATCAAGAACTTCAAGGAGAGAGGTTCCATTGGTGCCAAAAAGGCTCCAGGGCGCCCAAGAAAGACCAGCAAGCGGCAGGACCATCTCTTAAAAGTGTTTCAGCTGCGGGATGGGGCTACCAGCAGTGCAGAGCTTGCTGAGGAATGGCAGCAGGCAGGTGTGAGTGCATCTGCACGCACTGTGAGGCGGAGACTCTTGGAGCAAGGCCTGGTCTCAAGGAGGGCAGCAAAGAAGCCACTTCTCTCCAGAAAAAACATCAGGGACAGACTGATATTCTGCAAAAGGTACAGGGAGTGGACTGCTGAGGACTGGGGCAAAGTCATTTTCTCTGATGAATCCCCTTTTCGATTGTTTGGAACATCTGGAAAACAGCTTATTCGGAGAAGAAGAGGTGAGCGCTACCACCAGTCTTGTCTCATGCCAACTGTAAAGCATCCTGAAACCATTCATGTGTGGGGTTGCTTCTCAGCCAAGGGAATCGGCTCTCTCACAGTCTTGCCATGAATAAAGAATGGTACCAGAATGTCCTCCAAGAGCAACTTCTCCCAACCGTCCAAGAGCAGTTTGGCGCTCAACAATGCCTTTTCCAGCATGATGGAGCACCTTGCCATAAAGCAAAGGTGATAACTAAATGGCTCAGGGAACAAAACATAGAGATTTTGGGTCCATGGCCTGGAAACTCCCCAGATCTTAATCCCATTGAGAACTTGTGGTCAATCATCAAGAGACGGGTGGACAAACAAAAACCAACAAATTCAGACAAAATGAAAGCATTGATTCTGCAAGAATGGACTGCTATCAGTCAGGATTTGGTCCAGAAGTTGATTGAGAGCATGCCAGGGAGAATTGCAGAGGTCCTGAAGAAGAAGGGTCAACACTGCAAATATTGACTTGCTGCATTAACTCATTCTAAGTGTCAATATAAGCTTCTGTTACTCATAATATGAATGCAATTCTATTTCTGTATGTGATAAAAACATCTGACAAACACACATAAAAACCAGAGGGCAGCAGATCATGTGAAAATAGAATATTTGTGTCATTCTCAAAACTTTTGGCCATGACTGTACTGTATACTACCGAGAGCAGCGACTGGCTGCAGCGATCCCCTTGATGCAATGTGGTGTAGCCTAATGGTGCTCTGTATTATGACAGCTCAGAAGTGCGGCCTTATCTACAGCTTTAGGAAAACGCTCCAATTAGGTTTACCCCAGTATTAGTAGAATGAAGGAATCGTCCATCCGCATACAATACCTTGGCATAATCGAACATGCGCAGGTCTGTGTACATATTGAGAGCTCTGTTCTCCTGTCCACCCCTCTTGTAGAGTTTAGCGGCCTCGTGGAACTTGCCCTGGTAGGCGTACACGTCCGCTAAAAATAAGTCGTCGTTGGAATCTCCTCGCTTTTTCCGCTCCTTAAAAACCCAAGAATAAAGAGAGTATAGATGGTAAGTGTCATGTACCCAATCTGTGTGCTAACCGGACGGTAACATTGTACCTGCACTGGAACATTGTAACAAACTATATGGAAAGAAGACAGATCAGTAGTTCATGTGTTTAGCTCACACAGCACTGTCTACACTGAATAGAACTGCAACAAACCCTCAGCTGTGACAACTATTAGGGCAAGTTTTCCACCTCTGGATTTGAATAAGAGACCGTAATAAAAGTAAGGGAACACAACGTATACAAAACCTGCACATCTTTCTATATGGGTTTGATGATACTGGATGGAATATTTGCTACAAAAACCTCTTCTGCTTCCATAGAGATGCCCTCGCCTGGAATCTATTGTGTTCTATTAAACCTATGGGATTACATAGTTACATAGTAGATGAGGTTGAAAGAAGACATAAGTCCAGTCTATAACCCTACATTACCCTACAGTGTTGATCCAGAGGAAGGCAGAAAACCCCATGAGGCTTATGCCAATTGCCCCACTTCAGGGGAAAAAAATTCCTTCCCGACTCCAATCTGGCGATCAGTATAAAACCCTGGATCAACTTGTCCTTAAAATCTAGAACCCATAACCTGTAATATTGTTCTGCAAAGGGTTAACCGGTTGTTCCTGACCCTAATGTAATAATGTGACTATAGTGACTACAGCGCCAGGGTCTGGGCACAGCAGGTGGCTGTGATGGGGCATTTGGGGACTGAACCTCATTCCATATGTGTCATACGTGGTCTCAGGTGAGGGCTGCAGTGAAAGGAGCATTGTGATCCAGCTGCTGTGTGAGCTCTGCGCTGACAGCTACCAGACTGGATTTAATATAAGAGAAGACCGTCCAGGCCATAAATCTAGGCACTTCCTAAGTATACTTTCACCTTTCTACAGCCGTTATTAGCTCTTTACTCACGTGGCTGGATCTGCAGTGCATTAAATCACAATGCACACAGGGGCTTTAATAGCGAAGCCCTGGTAGTAATCTGTACAGAGATGTACAATACATAGGGACTGATCAAAACTTTAGGAACAAGGATCTATCCCAGGACATCCGCAGGTGGTAGAATTATTCTGGATATCTACATCTACCTAGTTCATCTGAGAATAGGTCAGTGGTGTGTAAGCTGCCGCTCTCTAGAAACTACAACTCTCAGCACCACTACTGCTTTCAAAGCATAATGGGAATTGTAGTTCACAAAAGCTGCAGAACAGAGGGTTACACCACTCTAATATGCCTGGGGGGATCCAGCTTCTGGGTTTCTAATAGGTCTAAAACTGCGTGGGAAAATCCTTTTAAAGGAGTTGTCACAAGGTTACAACTTATCACCTATTCACAGGATAGATGATGTGTTTGACTGGAGGGGGTCCAAATGCTCTCAAGAATAGGGGGCCCCTGTCCCATCATGTGAATGGAGCAGCGGTCAAACATGAGCACTGCTGCTCGATGAACTGCCATCTCCAACACAGCAACGTACTTGGCGTCCCCCAAACTTTCCATGGAACAGTGACGTGCATGCTCAACCTCCTCTTCATTTCACTGGGGGGACATGGGACCCCCATTCATGTGTACGGTGGGGTCTCAGGAGTCAGACCCCTATCAATCAGATACAGATTACCTTTCCTGGTAATATGTTGTAATCTTGAGACAACCCTTTCAATTCTAATATATCTGCCAATAGCTGGAAATTCCTTGTATCTGCACCCAAGACCCATCACTAGCGTACAAGGTAAGTCACTTCCATTAAAATGTTCCATTTACATTCATTTTAGGGCAGCCATTGAAAAAAAATCCCAAGAAATGATTATTACATTGGCGGCTTCTGTCCAGCACGGTCCTAGACATTAGCACTGTGTACAGGAGATGCGAGGATATCACAGGGACTTACATTTAGGATGAGGTCACTGAGCAGAACTGGAAATAAACAAGTAAAGGAAGGAAAGGGGAAAAAGTGTGCAGAATAATCTGTGACACTCCCAGCACCGAGACTACACGTCAGACAATGCAGCCTCAGTCAGACCATTAGTTATATATCTATTCGCTCACAATGGGGTCTGCACATTAGTATTGTCAATGGGTCTGGTAAACAATGTAATTACCCTGGCAGACCTTACATCCAGGACAATGGATCAGACAGGTTGGATTTTACCTGCCTGATCCTACTGCCTCTCTGGGAGAAAAGCAGTGTTAGAGGTGCAAGTTAGTAGGGGAGCTGTGGTTGGGTCCCCAATGATCAGTGGTGGTCCCAGGTTCCCCTGTACAAGTGAAGCAATAGACATGAGTGCTTTTGGTCCCTTCTTGTTATTGAATGGATTTGAGCCCATGACCCCCAGGCTGCACATACCTCAATACTGTTGATCAGTTCCAGGTAGCGAAGATCTCTTATGCGTATAAAAGCCTGAAATATAGAAAATAATCTTCAGAAATCCCTATAAATAAATATATATATATATATATAATAGTTGTGACAGGTGTCAATGTCTTTCCAGCTGATACAGAATAAAAATTCCCAGAATGCACTGCAGCTTCACTTGCAATTTCCCTACGTTAAGGGAACCTATCAGATGGTTTGGGGCCACAAACCGACCAGCATACCGTAATGCACCTGGGGTTTAGGGTCCCTGTGTAATTGACATCTGCCTGTCCCAGCAGTTATAACTTATAAGTAGATGAGTCTGCATCTCATCTTTACCGAGTGCAATGCATTGCAGTTCCTCTTCCAAGTTTTCCCTGCACATCAGTGCACTGGCCAGCCAGCTAAGCAGGGAGCTGCTGCATGGCCCTATTCAATTCAATTGGGCCAGCTGTAGTTCCCTGCACAGTGGCTAGTAGAACTGAGAAGTGGACACAGAACTACACCAGAACAACATGCTCAGAACTGGTGGGGGTCCCAGAGTTCACACCCCAGCAGATCATAAAGCAATCACATAGCCTAGTGATATGCCATAATTCGTTTGACAGCAGTCACTATAACCACATCTGCTATACGTTTCATGTATGTCTGCACATAAGTCATTTGAGTTGAACGGTGCATCATATGTAATTATGTATGTCAGGCTCAATTCACATTACATTCAAACACATGGTCATTTACACAACCATATGTCTACACATATGCATGTGTCTGCCATAGGATATGCTGTGAGCTAATGCCACAAAGGGGTTTGGGGCTGTGAGTTTTTTTTTCATATTACACATTGCAATTGCTTACTATAATTTTGGCTGTAGGATTTCTATACAAGTCATACACATGGCCCATTAAGGAATAAGCACTTAGGAGTATATATGGGATTTCCATGGCACATACGATGACACTGTAATTTAACCTTGCGTGTATTTGTGATCCTGTTTGTGTAGTCTATATTACAGCATTCTTCCATGTTTTTAGCACAGCCTGTGTTGGTGTCAGCAGTTTTGCATCCTCGCCCCAGACAGGAAGATCCTGAGAATTACAGGATGTGCTTGGGAATACACAGTAAACAAGCAGATCGTATAAGGTCAGACAAAGCATCCTGGTCAGCCAGGAAACAGCTTATCACCTTCTTAGCAGTCTCAAAATCCAGGCCTTCCAAAGCTTCCATGGCCAATTCCCTCCAGTCCAGATCGGTGACCCCCAGGCAGGCAATCTGATAGGCCTCTCGGAACATCTTCCTTTCCAGGTACTGATACATTGGTGTAGACTGCAGGAAAGGCAATAAAGAGAATACAGTACTATACAATGCAGCGCAGCTTTATTTAAGGGTCTTCCTTATTATTCCCAGAATGTTTTAGGTTGCCCCATAGTCTGAAACACCTGATAGTCTGACAATAATCTAGTCCCATTGCCCCTGGATTATTGCTGTACCTGCTGTATGTGTATCAGTCACTTTAAGTAAAACTGGTTTATTTTTTTGATGATCCAAAATTCTGAAAGAAAATCATCAAAAAATGATTTATTAATTATAAAATATCTGAGCTGACGCTGCTCTGTAACGCCCTACTGATTATATGCTTGAAGCACCCTATAATAAAGGGGTCACCAACATGTTACTCTCTAGATGTTGAAAAACTACAACTCTAAGCATGTCCTGGAAGTTTTAGTTCTGCAAAAGCTGTAAAGTCACAGGTTGGAGATCGCTGTAATGTAATTAGTAGCGCGTATTCACACTTGCAGTATGCATTAGCAATGTTCTTTCCATATTCAAACCTATCCATAGGCCTCTCATTCAATCCACACACATCTCCACTCAGCTGGTATACCTATTTTATTGTATAGAGAAGTGTTGTCAACTAGGCCAATCTATACAGAGGCAGATAGTTAAAAAAAAAAAAAAAAAAAAAGTGTATACTGCAGAGCATGTGTTGTCAGCATGGGAGTCTATGGCCATAGCATGGTACTGTATGTCTATGCTGTGTCACACGTCTGATATATATTGGAAACCCCTCCAGAATACGTGGTCTGTCGCAAAATAATGGCCGATACTACTAAAAAGAACTTGAGCAAAGGGAATCTTATAGGCCGTACACAGCATGACCTGATACCATGTAGTGACCATATACGCTCCCATCATCACTCTCACCTGTGGGACGTCAACAGAAGACATGGAGTAAACGTGCAGACAGAAGATTTTGGAGCCGTTGTACCCCACCACAAACCCCTGAAGCTTCTGCTGGTGTACAGGGAAGTTACTGGCTTTAATGTTAAGGTATCCTCCTCCAGAAAAACACAGCATGTCCTCACACTGGGTGTTCCAGGCCACGCTGTTAGCATTAGGTTCCTAGGTGGACAGAGACGTAGCAAGGAAATCTGTAAGAACACTACACACTTGCATTGTGGCTATATGAATACTCTGAGTCTTTTCCATCTGACATTTTGCTATTAAACATGTATTAGTGTATTCTGTTCTCTATGATAAGTTCCTACAGTACATTACACATTCTACATAAAGTCTGGAGTAATCTCCATTCCTGACCTGAAACAAGAGCTCCTTGGTTGTGATGTCATACACCAGACACGTGTTGTTCTCATCCACCACAGCGAGTTTGTTGCGGCTGGCGCTCATGTCCAAGCAGCGAACAGATGTTGCTTGTTTCAGTAAGGTGATGGCAAAGAGGTTGTCCACAAAGATCTTCAGGATCTAATTGCAAAAGAGTGATAAAGTTATACAAATGCTTACTCAGCTATTTCTGGCGGTCCCCATTCAATGGGATGGAGCGGCGCTCGCTGTACGTCCAGGTGCAAAATACCCTGGTTCTCGAGATCAGTGCGGTTCCCAGCCGTGGTACACCCATTGATCAACCAGTTACCCCCATCCTCGGAATAGTGGATACTTTGTTCTAGCTGGAATACCCCTTTAATCAAACCCCTTTATCATCGATACATTTTATATCTACGCAATAGCTTTAGGGTAAAGCAAAAGATATGATTATGATAACATTCACTGGTGTCTTGGGCAGCATTGCAAAATATATACCTATGGAATGACTACAATGACACATACAGAGAGATGGTGCTGGGGAAGAAGATGAGACCTTCTAGAAATAAAAGCAAAGATCAACAGGACGTAACGAATAGAGAAAACTAGCTGGGGCATATATCTCTAGCAATAACCTATGGTAGTGTAATTGTGAGAAAAATAAAGTAGTCAACAGCGCCACCATGTGGTTACTGAAGTCCTAGAACGTCACAATTTTTTTTTTTTTTAAATTGCACAGTTGTGTTAAACGGTAGCGTTACAGCTCCTGGAAGGTGCAGGTTATTCCTGGAATATATGATATTAAAGCAAATCCCTGATAAATACTTCAAAGTTACCCCTAAGGGAAATGGTACTTGTGAACGGATATAATTTTTCAATGCTTTGTTTTGACATTTGGCAGTACTAAGGGTTAATAATAACCAAGTGAAAATTACCTGTCCATTCTTCAGTCCCACCAACAAGCCTTCTCTTCCTGGCGGGCCCCCAATCACCTTTATGTACCGGATTAAGGATTCCATCATCCACTCTCGCTCCTTCACACCTTTAAAGGACAAGCACTGCAAACGCTTCTCCTGTGTTAATTGAGAGAGAAATATACATTTTAATGACACAAAGCCTGCAATATATAGAGATGATAGCAGATAAGAA